>PJEM01009849.1:0-67585 GCA_004023845.1 Helogale parvula | reverse complement strand
CAGAATATTAAAAAAAAATAAAGTTCTGACTATATATTTCTAATTACATAAGAAGAAAACTTTATGGTAGGGTGCTAGGGTGGCTCAGTTGATTGTGCGTTCAACTCTTCATTTCAGTTCAGGTCAGGTCATGATCTCAGGGTTTGTGAGTTCAAGCCCCACATCAGGCTTTGAGCCTATTTGAAATTCATTCTCTCTCTCTCTCTCTCTTTCTTTCTCTCTCTCTCTTTCTCTCAAAATAAATAAATAAAGCTTAAAAATGCTTTCAGAAAAGTATAGATATTTTTGAAAATCATCTATCGATACACTGAAATTTATATTAGGTGCATGTAAACATTTTCACAGGAATTGCATAAATTTCATGATGCCACAGAATGTGAGGCAGAAATGAATAGGTAGCATGACTGTATTTCCTAAGACAGCTTCTGTCAGGAGTGCAATTTCCCTGCTTTTGTTCACTGTGGACATTTTATCTTGACTCTAATAACCCTGATAGGAACTACTCAGCTTTGGGTTCAATATGCCACATTGTTTCACACGGGGATTAATGAAGATGTGGAAACGTTTCTGAGACATTCATCATGTCTATTTATTTACTTCTTATATTAAAACTCATTAAAATACCTTATTTGGAGGGATTATGGTGTCCAGTTTCAGTTTTTCTATTGGAATCTATATAAATATTGGCCAGTCTTAAAAGATTTTCTAGTTGTTTATTTCATCTTTCTCTCCCTTATCTACAATTGTATTTTCCAATTTAACTCTTAATTTATCTTTATTAAAATGTCAGACCATTTTGGGGCACCTGGGTGGCTTAGTCGGTTAAGTGCTCAACTTCAGCTCAGGTCATGATCTCGTAGTTTGTGAGGTGGAGCCCCATGTCAGGCTCTGCTGACAGCTCAGAGCCTGGAGCCTCTGGCTCTCTGATTCTCCCGTACTCTCTTGCTCTCTCTCTCTCTCAAAAAATAAATAAACACTTAAAAAATGTCAGATCATTTCTTACTGCAGAATATGCAGAACAGCTTTATGCTTTAATTATCATTATGCACCTGATTTCTGAGTCAGTTTCAAATATCACCTCTGTAAAACTTTGCAAACTTTTGTTTTTTTCTTCTTGTTTTTGAAAGTTTTCCAATAAGTAAACATTAATATTGATGAAATGTAGGTTGAATACTACTTTATTAATATATATCGTTCAAATATTTTATATTAATATTGACATATGTTGCTCCACATATTTTTTTTGTGTCAGTTGAATATAGCTGTGGGGTACGTAAGAAAGCAGGGACCTGTTAGTCATAAAATTTTTAAACACAGAAAACCTGAAAGGTGACTTGATATTCAAATAAAATTATTGAAAATGCAGATTTGAAAGTAACCAAAGCCATAAGTTTAGCCTGGAGCATAGCTCCGAGGCAAGGTAGGAAAAAGAAACAACAACCGGCTTCTGTGGACATTTGCCTGTAGGCAGAGTTTTTTGTTACAGCTGCTTATAAAGGAGGCTGAGGCACCAACGAAGATCTACAAGCAACTGCAAAATGCTGAGGTCTGTTTACCCCTCTTTCTCTAGGATTGGGTAGGAAAAATAAAGTTATAGCCTTGAGGAAAAAAAAGTTCACATTCTACATCTTTCGACTTTAGAAACTCCGAGCCAGCACCTACATGTTGCCGAGGTTTTGATTACAAGTTAAGAAAAAAAATCAATACTTTGATTCTTGTGATCCTCTGTGATTGCAATAACATTGCACTCGCTGGCTTTAGGATGAATAGTCATTATTGCAGCTGAGTGAACCAGAAAAATCCACACTGAAAAGCCAGACCTAAATTATTACAAGTGTCAAAATGAATTTTCACTTTTTTATTGAGTCATGTATTTTATTTACTGTGGTAAACATATAGAATATGAAAACATTAATGTCACGTGTCTTCTCTTCAAAAAAAATGTTCTAGCTCCATAGTGTTGAAAAGAAAATTAGTAAAATGGCCTTGTTACTATAATTTAAACAAGGAAATCCAGAATTTTGGTGTTATTTAATGGACGATGTTGTTATTTAATGTGGACAGGACTCTATTTTATGCCTTGGTCACTCTGTATTGCAAATGTGGAACCTAATAATATTAAGAATGGACAGAAATAACAAATTATGAATATAGGAATTATGGTGCAATCTTCAAGCACAAAGTACAAAGGCAAATGTACTAACAGCAGCCTCATGCAATCTGTAGCGGGCCCTGGGGGCGCTTAGGGAACTCACTGTCTAATTCTGAATTATATAACCACGTGTAAGCACATTCCTCACATAGGTAAGAGACTCCTCAAGGTATCGCTGTAAATATTTAAATCACATATTCAGTCCCTAGAATAAAGCAGGTATAATAGGCAATGCAAAAATATTTTTCATCCTTGGCTCCTAAGAATGTAAATCCTTTTAGCTTATTATTTATTTTAGGCAATGTACATTAGCATGAGGGTATAATATTTAAAAAAAAAGAATGGAGCGCATGAGTGGCTCAGTGGGTTAAGCGTCCGGCTTTGGTTCAGGTCATGATCTCACGGTTCGTGGGTTCAAGCCCCGCGTTGGGCTCTGGGCTGACAGCTAGTTCAGAGCCTGGAGCCTGTTTCGGATTCTGTGTCTCCCTTTCTCTCTGACCCTCCCCTGCTCCTGCTGTCTCTCTCTGTCTCTCAAATAGAAATAAAAAACATTAAAAATTTTAAAAAAGAATATAAATAACTGAAGGCACTGATATATAACAAATTCTCAATTTCTGTTAGTAATTTTCTTTATTTCACTAATAAATGTTTCATAATAATACTAACAGAAATCACATGTGATTTTTGCTTTCCCTATATTTATGTCCTGAAAGAATATGCATGACTATAATCTGTTAGGAAAAAAAAGGAATTACAATATCTCTTGAAGAAAAATGAAGAACCTTTGTTACAAAAACCAATGCCCACTGCAGCTCTACAAACAAACCTGTGAAACTCTCTGATTTTATATATCTGTAGATTAGTGAAAATGAACATGAGCCATGGAAGAATAAAAGACAGCAGCACAGAGAATAGAAAAATATTTAGAAATTGGGCCCTGAATGACTATAAAAGCTAAAGTTTGTTGAAAAATTTGTCATGCATTATGCCTTGAATATGTAATGTCCAAGGGGGGGATATTATTATGTAATAATGTAACTTGGATGAACTATTTAGTAAATTAACTCAGCAGCCTTCAGTTTCTTCAGCCAGTAGGAGGCAGCACTTGCATTTGAGGGCAAGTGTTTTGACTATAGCATAGCTTCATTCCCCGTGGCCTGGACTTCCCTCAAGTTTAAGGGAAAGCTCTTTTGCTTATTAGGAAGAGAGGTCTCCCAGATGGGGAGAATCTGATCTGGGCATTATTTGACAACAAAACTCTGATTTTTGTAGAAGAATACTGAGAGAAGTTTCAGATAAATTCACTAAAGGAGTTATATCAGTGTTGCAAAATCATGGAGAAGAGAAAGGAGGCAAGATGTAGCTTGTGTTTTCAATAAAAAGAATAGATTCCATAAATTATAAGCAGATGTGCTTATATAGATCTTTGGTAAGTTTCTAGAATTAGATGTTTTAAATTTGTGCACTTAGAAAATTAAACCATTAATCACTAGAAGTACTAATGGGTTCATTAGTAAATGTCATTATGACTAATGTAATTGTCTCTTTTCAGTTATGTGGAATTGGCATGGCATTTATGGAGGTTTTTCATGTAACCTAGTGGATAGTAAAAGAAATGTGGGTGATGCAGAGTAGTTTATAGAGAAGTTTTTTCAAAACGTAACCAGTAATATGAAAAAATATTGAATACAATTTATAAAATATCCAAATAAGAGGAAGTGATCATTAGTGAAGTAACTAGAATCTAAAGGAATTTAATGTAATGAAGCAATCAGTCTACTAGGATGGACTTGAAAGTGGATAAATATAAACTGTTACATTTAGTTCTAAAAAGGATAGACGAAAACGGCAGTTTGAGCAGCAATACCTAGGAAGTCAGGAGACATGGGATCAGAATATTTGTTAGTAAGCTCGATGTCAGTCTCAAGTAGTAGTCAACATTGGCATAATGGACCAAACCATATGCCAAATACAATGCTAGCCTATATTAATAGAATGGTAACTGTGTTAGGTTGAAGAATTTTAAAACATTGACTTGGCTTAAAAAGACCCTAAAATTTCCTCATTGTAGAGCATTCCAAAAATGAAAGGAATTACTTCTGGAGGTTGGATATTCTCAACTGTTACAGTTCTCAAAAGCGCAAACTTTGGTGAGAATATATCTAAATAAGCAATCTACACGTAACAGGAATATATATTCATTCATCCTTATGTCAGGCACTTTAAAAAAAAACTTTTTAATGTTTATTCATATTTAAGAGACAGAGACAGAATGTGAATGAAAGGGTGGGCAGAGAGAGGGAAACACAGAATCTGAAGTAGGCTCCAGCCTCTGAGCTGTCAGCCCAGAGCCAGATGCGGGGCTCAAACCCACAAATCATGAGATCACTCATGATTTACGGACCTGAGCTTAAGTCGGCAGATTAACTGACTGAGCCACCCAGGCTCCTCTCAGGTACTTTAGAGGTAATCACTTATAGGGGTGCCTGGTTGGTGCAGTGAGTTAAGCATCTGAGTCTTGATCTTGGCTCAGGTCATGATCTCCTGGTTCATGAGTTCAAGACCCTGCATTGAGCTCTATGCTGATGGTGCAGAGACTGCTTGGGATTCTGTCTCTCCTTCTCTCTGACCCTCTCCTGCTTGTGATCTCTCTCTCTCTCTTTTTTCTCTCTCCCTCCCTCCATCTATCCCTCTCTCAAAATAAATAAATAAATTTTTAAAAAGGTAATCACTTATATACAATTACTATACTGTGTTTAGATACTTAAGCAGCATAATATATTCTGAGCTCTCAAAATGTTAGGTCCCAGAATCCCTTTATTTTTTTAAATTTTTAATGCTTAATTATTTTTGAGAGAGACAGAGAGAGAGAGAGAAAGTGAAAGTGAAAGTGTGAGCCAGGGAGGGGCAGAGAGCTAGGGAGACACAGAATCTCCAGACACGAAGTAGGCTCCAGGTTCTGGGCTGTCAGCACAGAGTCTGATGTGGGGTTTGAACCCATAAACTGTGAGATTATGACCTGAGTGGAAATCAGACATTCAACCGACTGAGCCAACCAGGTGTTTCAACGGATCGCTTTAAACTTTTTAAAAATCTTGAGGACTTCAAAGAAGTTTTTAAAAATATGTCCATTATACTTAGCTGAAAATATTTACATATAAAAAATAAAATACTAAATAAAAACTCACAGACACAAAACTATGATACTGGAATGTAAAGTATGTTTTAGTTTAAAGAGATCCCCCAAAATAAAAACAATTAAAACAAATAATGAAATGCATATCTGTATTAATTCAACGAAATAATAAATCTATTTAAAATAAATAACATTTTGTGAGAAGTAGCTATATTATTAAAAAAAAATTAGTGACAAAGTAGCATTTTCTCAGTTCTGTTAATGGACGACCTACTTGAAAAGAGCTGGATTATTATATCTGCTTTCATATTCAATCTATATTGTTTTTGGTTGAAGTACATGAGAAAACCTGGCCTCACACAAACTTACAGATAAAACAATATTTTAATAACCTTTTCAGGTAATTATGTATTTTTTTCTTTAATAATGTACCAAAACTCCACAAATGGTAGCTTATTAAAGGTTATTTGCAAGGTGAAATGTATATGAATATGTTAATACATTTTTCTTCTGCTTTAATAAAATCTTTTGATCTATTTTGCACTTTGTTTTTCCTTGCTTATTTTAAATGTTTATTATTTTTGAGAGAGAGCAAGAGAGGAGAAGGCACAGAGTCAGAGTATCCCAACCAGGTTCTGTGTGTAGGCAGTGCTTGAACCCACAAACTGTGAGATCATGACCCAAGCTGAAACCAAGAATTGGAGGCTGAACCAACTGAGCCACCAGGAGCCACTGATCTAGTTGGCACTTTGAATGGTGGGATTATCATGAATGATTTTGTAACACTGTGCATTAATCATTTGGAAAATATTGGTTCACTGAGTTAGGCAGATCTTCCGAAAGATGATGTGTGTCAGCAGAGAATGTAAAAAATACATTTATACCGTCATGAATCTCATCAGAGAAACCTGTGTAAATTGAGAAGCTGTGAATTTCATAGCAGTAGATACAAACATTTTAAACTTCTGGCTTGAACTTTCAAGTTCAAATTTTATTATCGACAATAGATATTAGCAATAGTTTTCCCTGAAGTAACATGTTTACTGCATTGATTTTTTGAGAAAATAACTGCAAAATACCCCAAATATGGATAACCTGAGTTTGTATGAATGTTGCTTTCTGATTAAAAAATTGGCATATCATGAAAAAAGTGGCCATATCAGTTCACAACTCAAACAATTGATCTCTCTTTGAGTTGCTATTTGACAACATTACAATATTTACAGTTATTTAATATGTATTTTCTATTTATACAGATAAATAAAAAGATATACACTAAGTAGACATTACAAATAATTGTTTATTTAAGGAAATGAGTCTTTTAAACTAGTCTTTTAAAAAATTAAAAAATGTTTTAGCAAATGCATGGTCATGATGAATATAATGACCACCAATACTCTTTGATGCTACTGCCTTGATTCATGGTAAGGCGCAGTAGTTTTTCCTGGTTTTGTGTTGTGTTTTGTTCTGTTTTTGCATCATCAATTCAAAGACAACACAGTAAAAAAAAAAATTTGAAAATGCATTTTTAAAATAATTTTGGCTTTACTAACTGAAAATTTTTTGAGAACCCTTGGTATATTGGTTAAAAATTTGATTCAGGGAGCTTTAGTGCCTGAATATGAATCACAATTTTGAGTCTATAACCGTGAACAGATAACTTAAACTCTGGCTTATTTTACTCATCTGTTAAATGGAGATAACAGTAGTGCCTACCATATAGGGTTTTACAAAAATTAGAGGTTGCTGATGTATAATAATTCTTTTTAGTTCTTAGTATTAGAGTTAATAAAGTACACCACCAATCTATTACCTTGGTAGAGTTTCTCTATACTATGCCATAAGTTAACGCTGCTGCTGTAGTATCGTTATAATAGTTAATATTTTCACTTCTGTACGACAGTGTTTTCCATCACACAAACAAGTAAGTTTACCTGAAAGCGATTTTCTAAAGAAGCTGTAATCCCCTTGCTTTGATGTTATTTTATTAGAAAACTAAATCAATTTCTTTTTTCCCTCACATATAGCTCCTACAAACTCTTTATTTTTTTAAATATTTAATAATGTATTTGGTATATAATGTGTAAATTTAAGGTGGACTACATGTTAATTTGATACATTTACATACTGTCATCATAGTGATAATTAGCATTTCTGTCACATCACATAATTATTGTTTCTTTTTAGTGTTTGGAATAACTAAGATTAGTTTTACAATTATAATACAATATTGCTGTCTAATTTACTATACTATGCTATAGATTTCTAGGACTTATTTACTCTTACATGTGTTTCCTATCCCCTCACCATCCAACCCCCAGGTAGCCACCATTTTACAATGTATACATGAATTTTGGGTGGTTTTTTTTTTAGATTATACATATAAGTGTCATTATAGAGTATTTGTCTTTTTCTCACTTAGCATAATGTCCTCAAATTCCATCCCTGTTGTAACAAATACCATCATGTGCAAATACCATTATATTTCTCAAGGCTAAATAATATTCTGTTATGTAGACATGACATCTTGTTATCCATAACCATTTGATGGGCACTTAGGTTGTTTCCATTTCTTAGCCATTGTTAATAATGCAATAAACATGAAAGTGCATACATCTCTTTGATACCGTGCTTTCATTTCCTTTGGGCATATACCCAGAAGAGGGATTGCTGGATCATATGATAGATCTATTTTTAATTTCTTCAAGGAACTTCTGGCTGACAAACTTACATTCTCACAAACAGTGTATAAGGGTTTCCTTTTTGTCACATTCTCATCACTTGTTACCACTTGTTTTCTTGATGATAGCCATTCTATCAGATGTGTAGTGATATGTCATTGTGGTTTGATGTGCATTTTCCTGATGATTTGTGATTTGAGCACCTTTAATGTACCTGTTGGCTATTTTAATGTCTTCTTTCAAGAATTGACTATTTATTTGCCCTTTTCTTTTCTTTTCTTTCTTTCTTTCTTTCTTTCTTTCTTTCTTTCTTTCTTTTTTTTTTTTACTTAAGAGAGACAAAATGCACAAAAAAGAGAAAGGAGCCAAGGGAAAAAGAGAAAGAATGTTAAGCAGGCTCCATATTCAGCATCGACCCTGGGATCATAACCTGAGCTGAAATCAAGAGTTAGACACCAACTGACTGAGCTACCCAGGTGCCCCTCTCTGCCTATTTTTAACCAGGTTTCTTTTTTACTGAATTATAAATATATTTATATATTTTGGATCTTAATCCCTTATCTGATTGCCTCCTTATTTCATTATTTCTTTTGATGCACAGAACCTTTTAAGTTTGATGTAGTTGCATTCATTGATTTTTGCTTCTGTTGCTTATGCTTTAGGTATCATATCCAAAACTTATCACCAAGACCAATGTCAAGGAGCTTCTTCCCCATGTTTTCTTCTAGGAGCTTTATGGTATCAGGCCTTATGTTTAATTCTTTTTAATCCATTTTGAGTTAATTTGTGACTGGTGTAAGATAGAGATCTGATTCTGTTGTTCATGTGTTTATCCAGTTTTCTCAGCACCAATTGAAGCAATTATCTTTTTCCCATTGGATGTTCTTGGCTCTATTGTCGAATACTGTTTGTGTATACAGGGGATTAATTCTGGGTTCTTTATTGTTTTGTTGGTCTATGTGTCTATTTTTATGCCAGTGCTACACTGTTTTCATTACTATAGCTTTGTAATACTGTTTGAAACTTCAGGAACATGATACCTCTGGCTTTGTTCCTTAAAGGGGTTGCTTTGGCTACTGGGGGACTTTTGTGGTTCCATAAAGATTTTAGGATTGCTTGATTTATGTCTGTGAAGAATGCTATTGGAATTTTGATGGGACTGTGTTGAATCTATAGATGGCTCTGGGCATTATAGACTTTGGAATAATATTAGTTCTTCTGATCCATGAAAACTGGGTGTCTTCCCATTTATTTGTGTCTTCTTCAATTCCTTTCAATATAGTCTTAAAGTTTTCATTTAAATATATTTCATTTCCTAGATTAAATATGTTCCTAGGTATCTTACTGTTTTTCATGTTACTGTGAATGGAATAGTTGTCTTTATTTCATTTTCAGATGTTTCATGATTAGTGTATAGACATACAACTAGTTTCTGTATGCTGATCTCATATCCTGCAACAGTATTGAGTTCATTGATTACTTTTAACAGTTGTTGTTGTTGTTGTGTCTTTGGAATTTTCTGTATATAAAGTAATATATGCAAATAATGATAATTTTACTTCTTTCTTTCTTGTTTGGATGACTTTTATTTCGAGGTCTTGCCTAATTATTTAGTCAGGACTTCCAGTACTATGTTGAATAAGAGTGATGAGAATGGGCATCCTTGTCTTCTGCTGGAGTCCAGCTCTAGCAGGTCCAGGGTTCCCTGAAGGATGGACAGTGTCACATGAGAGAGATGAGAGAGCCTCAACTTTCTTTCTGATCACCAGGCAGGCATCTCTGCACTGACCTGAGAGCTTTATTTATGGTTAAAAAAAAATGTACGAAGTACAGCCCAGAAGTGGCATTTGCCTTAGACAATGATTTATGAGGACAAATTCCTTTGGTATGTAAAAATTTCTCAGAACATAGATTGGTAGACGACTCCTGCATAATCTTTATGAATAGTGATTGATGTAGATGATTTAGATGCTTATCATATGGGGAAGAAAAGTATCTTCAGCATTCAAATACAAGACAATGTTTTTAGCATAGCAAAAGCAAAAGTTAGTTCTTTGTGAATAGGGGTCAATAGCCTGTTTTCTTGAGGGGAAGTAAAACAGGATTCTCAGAAATGCAGTATTTCCTCCTCTAATCACAAAAGAAGAAATTCCTATAATAAGTTCCTTCATAAGGTGCAATTAGCATATTATTGAATAAGGGGACAAGTCACTCCCAGTACCAATCAGCAAGGTGCCTTGGGGGGGTGGGGGTTGGTGCTCAGAAAAAATAGAGTAAGGGATAGACATGGGTCACCATCTGATGGCGGGAAGCTGTGCAAAACACACCTTAACCTCACAAAGAGTATTCTCAACTTAATGAGTTCAGAAATGGCTCCCAACAGTCTTCCTGATCTTAGAGAAAAAGTGTTCAATAGTTCATCATTGAGTATAATGTGAGCTGACTTTGTTGTCCCTGGCCTTTATTTTGTTAAGGCACTTTTTTCTATATCAAATCACTTGAGAGTTTTTGTCATGAAAAGATGTATTTTGTTACATGCTTTTCTTGCATCTATTAAGATAACCATGTGATTTTTATATCTCATTTTATTAATGTGATATGTTGATTCAATTACATATGTTGAGCCATACTTCTATCCCATGGATATATCTCACTTGGTCATGATGGATAATCCTTTTAATACATTCTTGAATTTGGTTTGCTAATATTTTGTTGAGAATTTTTGCACCTTTATTTTATCATAGGTAATGTTTTCTTGTAGTGTCTTTATTTGACTTTGGTATCAGAGTAATACTGGTCTCATAGAATGATTTTGGAAGTGGTCTCTATTCTTTAATATTTTGCAAGAGTTTGAAAAAGACTGGAACTAAATCTTTAAGTGTTTGATAGTATTAACTACTGAAGCTGTCTTGTGGGGTCTTCTGTGTTGAGAGAATTTTGATTACTGATTTAATCTCTTTACCCATTATTGGTCTGTTCAGATTTTCTATTTATTACTGAGTCAGTTTTAGGAAATTATGTATTTTTTCTAGATTATCTAATTTGTTGGTGTATAATTGTTCATAGTAGAGTCTTATGATGCTATAATTTCTTTAATATCAGTTATAAGGTTTCCTCTTTAATTTCTAGTTTTATATTTGTCCTCTTAGTGTAGCAAAAAATTTGTCAATTTTGTTATCTTTTCAAAAAACCAGCTCTTCATTTTGTTAATCCTTCTATTGTTTTTCTTGTCTCTAATTTATGTTTTGATCTTTATTATTTCTGTTCTATTTTTGGGCTTAATTTGTTTTATTTTCTAGTTTCTGGAGATGTAAAGTTAGGTTTTCGTAGACCTTTTGAATTTGTAACATACGCATTTATTGCTATAAACCTTCCCTGCAGAATTGCTCTTATAGCATCCCGTAGGACTTGTTACGTTCTGTTTCCATTTTCATTTCATTTTAGATATGTTAATTCCCTTTTACTTTTTTCAACCCATTGGCTTTTCAAAAGTGTCTTGCTTAGTTTGCACATGTTTGCAGAGTTTATAGCTTTCCCCTTGTTGATTTCTAGGTTTATACCGTTGTGGTCTGAAAAGACTATTGCTATTATTTCATCTTCTTAAATTTGCCAGGACTAATTTTGTGTCCTTCATATGATCTATCCAAAGAATGTTCCACATGCACTTAAGAGAATGTATATCCTGCTATTTAATAAAATGTTCTATATAAGTCTATTAAGTCCTTTTGGTCCAAAGGATGCTTAAATTACAGTATTTCCTGGTTATTTTTTTATGCAGATGATCAATCCATTGTCGACTGTGGGGTGTTGAAGTCCCCTGTTATTGTGTTCTTCTTTATATATCCCTTTCGATCTGTTAGGGCTTGCTTAATATATTTGCATGTTCTGGTGTTTGATGTATATATATTTATAGTTGTTACATCTTCTCACTATATTAACTACTATCATTATACAATGACTTTCTTTATCTCCTGTTACTATTTTTGGCTTAAAATCTATGTTGTCTGATAAAAATTTTCTTTTGGTTTTCACTTGTGTGGAATATCTTTTTGTATTCCTTTGCTTTAGCCTTATGTTTGTCTTTAGAATTGAAATGAGTCTCTTTAGGCAGCATATAGATGGGTCTTGGTTTCTACCCATTCAGCCACGCTCTTTTGATTGGAGAATTTAGTTCATTTACATTTAAAGTCATTTTTGAAAAGTACGTACTTACTGCCATTTTTTTAAATTGTTTGGGAGCTGTTTTTTCATTCCTCTCTGTTCCTTTATTCTTCCCTTGCCGTCCTTTCTTTGTGGTTTGATGACATTTTTGGTTATAAGCTTAAATATTTTTCTTCTTAAATTTTCATGTAGCTACTATAGACTTTGGCCTTGTTGATACTATGAAACTTACATATAACAACTTTGAATGTAAATGTATATATAAAGTTGATAACAACCTACGTTTAATCACAACCTATAGCTGCACATTTTGCTCTACCTCATTCTACATTTTGTTTTTGATGTCACATTCTACATTTTTTAACTTGTTTATTCTTCATTATTGTGTTATAGTTATTTTTTTTTACTACTTTTGGCTCCTTTATACTAGCTTTATAAGTGATTAATCTGCTATATTTACTATATATTTACCTTTTGTAGTAAGAGTTATACTTTCATATCTTTTCCTATAACTAGTTAGTACTCTTTATTTTCAGCTTAGAGAAATGCCTCTAATGTTTCTTGTGAGACCAATTTAGTGGTGATAAACTCCTTTATGTTTTCCTTGTCTAAGAAACTCTATCTTTCCTTCGATTCTGAATGACAACTTTGCCAGGTAGAGTGATGGAAGTTTTTCTTTCAGCACTTTGAATATGCTACATTACTCCCTTCTGATTTTCAAGGTTTCTGCTGAAAATCTGCTACAGTCCTATGGGGGTTCCATGTTTGTAACAAGTTGATTTCCTCTTGCTGCTTTTAAAATTCTCTCCTTGTTTTTAACTTTTGACGTTTTAATTATAATGTATCTTGATCTATATCTTTTTGGATTCCTGCTTTGGAACTTACTGGGCTTCTTGGATCTGAATATTTGTTTCTTTCCCCTGGTTAGGAAAGTTTTCAGTCATTATTTGTTCATAAAACTTTTCTGTCCCTTTCTCTCTCTTCTCCTTCAGGGACCCTTATAATGCAAAAACTAGTCCACCTGATGTTGTCCCATAGGTATTTTAAGCTATCTGTACTTTTTTTCATTTTTCCTTTAGCTACTCTAATTAGGTAGATCACCGCCCTATTGGCAAGTTCCCGATTCTTTCTTCTACTTTATCTTGTCTGCTGTTGACCTTCTCTCATGTATTTTTCAGTTTGGTTATTGCATTCTTATGCTCTGTGACTTCTATTTAGTTCTTTCTTATATTTTATATCTCTTTGTTGAAATTCTCACCGTGTTCATCCATCCAACTCTGGAGTTCAGTAAGCATCTTTTTGACCATTATTTTAAACACTGTATCAGGTAAATTACTTATCTGTATTCCATTAAGTACCCCCCCCCCCCCCCCGCCCCGTTGTTTTAATGCCTTTCATTTGGAACATATTCTTCTGTTTCTTCATTTTGCTTGAATCTGTGTTGGTTTCTATCCATTAGATAAAATAGCCATCTCTCCTAGTCTTGAGAGTGATCTCATGCAGAAAATTAGCATTACCATACAACCCTGCCCTAGATCTTGGTTTTCTCTCAAACTATGGAGACTGTAAAAGCAGGGTATTTTATATTTTATGGCTCTAACTAGAAGAGGGTGTACCAGGACATGTCATTGTCCCAAAGGGAAAAGTCTGAGTTCAGCTCCTAAATTCAGGCTGTTGGAAGCCAGATACTCTGGCAGCAGCTTTAATGTATGCAATATAGTTCTGTTGGACTACAGGCATAAGCTCACTGGCTTATGATCAGTAAGTAGCTCTTGAATCACATTCACAAAATTCAGGGCTCAAAGGGTGCCTGGGTGGCTCAGCTGATTAAGCATTTGATTTGGCTCAGGTTATGATCTCACAGTTTATGGGTTTAAGCCCCATGTTAGGCTCTGTGCTAACCGCTCAAGCCTGGAGTCTGCTTCAGATTCTGTGTCTCCCTCTCTCTGTGCCCCTCCTCTGCTCCCAGTCTGTCTCTTTCTCTCAAAAATAAATAAAACTTTTGAAAAATTTAAAAAAATTCAGGGCTCAAGATAAGTGTAAAAGTTTCTTTTTGTGAGATACCAGGGACTTACATCAAGGCAGAGGAAGACTGCAAAGATGGGATCCATCAGTTTACAATCCCTGAGAATCATTCCTTAGACTTCTAAATATGTGCCACACCTAAAGCCTGCCACTCAGGCCAAAGGTCTACAACAAGAAAGTAGGCCTCTCTCACAGAAAGACAGGAGGTATGTTTCAATCTGCTATCTGCGCAGAGCCCTGTGCTGGGACTGTTTCTTCGATTGTTTTAGTCCCATGCAGCTCCGGATAACAAGTTCCCCTGGCCTCCAGACCCAGGCAATCTAGGGGTGTCCTGAGCAGCAGCTGAAAAACCTGGGGGATCAGATGCACTTAAAAGTCCCCATCTCAGGAAGGGTGGTGTTCTGGAATGTGGCAGATGGGGAGGGTGAATATGGAGTCCACCAGATGAAGCAAGGCAGCGGGATGCATACCTGTGGTGCCTGGAGAAAACAAAAAGGCCTGAAGCTTAACCAACAATGAAAAGGGGTGCCTTGGTGGCTCAATGGGTTAAGCATCTGACTCTTGATTTAGGCTGAGGTCATGATCTCGCAGTTGGTGAATTTGAGCCCTGTATCAAGCTACACTTGACTGTGTGAAGACTGCTTGGGATGCTCTCTCTCTCTCTCTCGCTCTCTTGCTCCCTTGCTCTCTCGCTCTCTCCCCTCCAGTCTCTCTGCCCCTCCCCCTCTCTTTCTCTCTCAAAAATAAACAAATTTAAAACAACAGCAACAACGAAAACAGATAGTGCACACTGGCTATAATAAGGTAGAGGGAGAATGTAAAGGTGATGCCACAGAGTGGTGGAAGAAAAAAGTGCTCACTGGCTGGAGACGAACGAGAGTGTAAATACAGTGCCCGCTAACCAATAGGCCTCTAAGATGCATGTAAAATTAGATGATTACCCCTTCAGCTGTTGCTTTATGTTTAGCAAATGAGCCTCTTTCACATAAAGTCTGTATTCCTCTCAATCACCTTCCTCTGCTCTGAGCCCCATGGCAATGAGTTTGTGTGTGTGAGCCCTTTAAGAGTAGTTTCTCAGTTTGCTATAGGCATGTGGGTTTGCTGAATGCAAGTTTCATTGGTTTTCAAAGCTAGATGTTTTGGGGCCTTGTCTTTCATGTGTAGGTCTTAAAGTTATGGCACCCAGGGAGGGGCTTAAAACCTTTGTTCCTTAGAGAGAAACTCCAGGTTTTGAACTCTCTTTCAAATGTGGGATGTTATGCTGGAGAAAAAGTATATGGTGACATTTTGTCCAAGCCTCTTTTATCTGCTTGAATATGGACCTTGTTTTATATGCCCAGTGTGTAGGAGCTGCTCAGCCAGTTATTAGGGCTTTTTTCAAAGGAAGTTTTTCCATAGCTACAGATTCAGTGTGTCTAGATATGAGTTTAGGATCCTCTTATATTTCCATTTTTCTTAAGCATTAATTATTTTTGAGAGAGAGAGAAGGATGGGCAAAGAGAAAGGGATATACAGAATCCAAAGCAGGCTTCAGGCTCTGAGCTGTCAGCACAGAGTCCGACACGGGGCTCAAACCCACAAACTGTGAGATCATGACATCAGCCAAAGTCTGACACTTAATCAACTGAGCCACCCCAGGCACCCCTCTTATATTACCATCTTGAACCCAAAACCAGCATTTTGCTTATTAAGGTACAGATAATTGTCACATATGGAGGCACTAAAAACAGAAATAACTCCTTGGCTCTATATGCCACCCAATGATAAAGGTAAGATCATTGGAATGCCTACTTTTCATCATAAATTAAGTTATTCTTCACAATCACCTTTTGGTACAGTAGGTATAATCATACAAATATCTACATCCAACCAATTCTTGTCTTTATTAGATATTTCTTCCAAAACATTTCAAAGACCTAGGTTAAATGTCCTTCAATAATACAAAATATCAATGAATCATGGTATTATTACTTAACCATTTAGCATTACATATAGGATTTTTAGAGATAGAATGAGTATTTCAATTACAGAAATATTTTGTTTTTAAAAAGTAAAATTAACATAACTTACATAAGACTTGAAAATACTTTTAAAGTTCTGCTTAGTATATGGAGTTCCAAGGATCCCCCAAAACATTAAAATGCTGGGGAAATGTAACTAATTTAATTTTTACATTTTTTCTGGGTAATATGAACATCTTATACAAATGTTAAAGTGTTACTGGTTTTCTCTTTTTAAATCCATGATTAAAATTGGGGCATAAAAATGCATATTTTGACAAGGAATTATCAATATTTAGCCCTAGTTACTGGTGGAATTTTATTCCTTCCTTTTTTTAAATTTTTAAAAAATGATTATTTTTGAGAGAGAGAGAGAGAGAGAGAGAGAGAGGGAAAGAGAGACCACACATGTGTGCATGTGTAAGAGGGTAAAGGGCAGAGAGAGAAGAGACACAGGCTCCGCACTATCAATGCACAGCCCGACACAGGGTTCAATCTTACTATCTGTGAGATCATGACCTGAGCCAAAATCAAGTCAATTGTCCAACTGATTGAGTCATCCAGGTGACCCTTTTTAATTTTTATTTTACATTTTAATAGAATTATACTTGACACAGTTATACTAGTTTCAGGTGTACACATAGTGATTTGATAAGTCTGTAGGTTATACTGTGCTCACTGCAAACATAGCTATCATCTTCACCATACATGCTATTATGATGTCATTGACTATATTCCCTATGCTTTTATCCCCGTGACTTTTTCATTTCCTAACTGGAAACATGCACCTCCCATTCTTCTTTACCCATTTTGCTCATCTGTCCTACCTTCTAGCAACCAACAGCTGTTTGTATTTATAGGTCTGTTTCTGCTTTTTAAAAAATTTTTTTAGATTCCACAGTAAGTAGAATCATACAGTGTTTGTCTATCTGATTTATATCACTTAGCATAATACCCTCAAGGTCCATACTTCTTGTTGCAGTTAGCAAGATCTCATTGTTTATTATGGCTGAGCCATATATACAATATATATGTTCTTTATCCATTCATATATGGATAGACACTTATTTTGCTTCCATAGGTCAGTTATTATAAATAATGCTACAATAAACATAAGGGTGCATATATCTTTTTGAATTAGTGGTTTCCTTTGTAACTTGCCTTATTCTTAAATTAAAATTAGCTTGCCTTTTACTCATGGTTTTATTTAAGTATTAATATTTAAATAAGCTAATTATAAATGTTTATAACAAGCCTATACTTGATATGAAATTCAATATTCTTGGACAACAATTTAGTCAGAGTAAAATCCTCCACACTCAGTATAGGCCAAAGAAATAAGTCTATGAAAAATCAGAGGATCTGTATATCTGAGCAAGAAATAGCCATCTTATATCCAAAGAAAATTAAATAACATAATTACTAGCTTTATAAAAATATTTACAAGTAAGAGAAGCTTTCCTGTGATAAGTACACTAAAACGCAGTGAAGAGACAGGAGTTGGAAGAGAGGACCAGAAGGGAAAAAATGGACAAAGATTGTAATTATTTCTGGCTTTCCCTTGATCAAAGTTGATCTTACTCTTCACTCCTGGATGTCTGATAAAAAGACGTCTCCTACTTTAGAAAATGGAATTTGAGAGAGAATAATCCATTAGGCTCCGTAGCATCCTCTATCACAATTCCCAGAAATTTGGAGGAATCAGAATAGGAATCTCTTATATAGTTTGAAGATTTAAGTGTAAAGACTTCAAATCAAGAAATGTCAAATATTGGAAAATGAGAGTTTTGAATCAGAGGGGAAAAACAAAAGTTATAGAAGAAATTTAGAAGTGTGGGACAATCTGGATATGATGTGATGGTGGGTGGGGTCAATCAGAACAATAAAGGAAAAGTTACTGAAGATCCTTGAGACAGATTTAGAATATATTAGAGTGAACTAACGCTCATAACTACTTTTCTGGAGCTCCTCTACTTTAAAACCATGTACCACTTTTGAAACATTCTCCATTTATAAATTTACATTTCATTTATAAATGCTTATATTTTAATTCTGAAATGCTTCCAACATCAAGCACTTAAGGCAAGCTCTGTCAAACCTTTGGGGTCAACTAGATTACAAAAATTATGAGAAAGTGCCTCAGGTGGGTTCAAGGTTGTTGTTATTACAAACAGCAAAAGCCGTGAAAAGTATTTATGGGGAAAGAATCAAATGATTGGAAGCTGCTTCCCAGCTTCTTCCCAGAGCCTCACAGAGGGGCATACAAACTTTGATCAGTGCAACCTATGTGTGGGAAGAACCTGCTAGAACTGAAGAGCGCAAAGGCAGAGGCTTGCAACCTTTTTCTGCTTTTTACCTAATCTACTAATCTTATTGTATCTAAGTTTCTTACCATTCAACCATTCTTCATCATCCATAAATCAGTATAGATCAATAAAGACAACCAGGTATACTACTCTAAATTCTACACACTCCGAAGATTTCTTTTCCTGTTAACCCTCTAAGGAAGGTTTTAATGCTATAGACTTTCATTTTAGTTGGAAATATCATATCACATAGAGCTATCTAGATGACAGGTACAATTCTTTTCTTAGTCGCCTAGTGATAGGAACTCTCCATGAGGCCATAGATCAGAGTTGAAAAAAGAAATGGCAATAAGATAGGGTGAATGTGTGCACTGGGAGTGCAAGCATTCTGGTCATGCAACTTAGTTATGTCTTTAGGACCTGCTTGAGCCCATATCCTCTTCAGGCTTTAGGAATTTGGTAGTGATGTGTGGGGTTTACCTTTCAGGAAATATGGACTAAAAAAAGTTAAAAGGACATATTTTATGTATAATAGTAAGTACTAAAGATAAAACCAAAGCAGGGATAAGGAATGAGTTCTTAAGGGTTGTAATTTCACATACATGGTGAGGGAAGGTGATATTTAAGTGAATAAAAAAGGAGGTAAAGACAGATGCCCATGTGGATACATAGGGGAAGACTTTTCCATGCAGAGATAACCTGTGCAAATATGCTGAGGCAGGAGCACACCTAGAACACTAGAGGACTATGTGGCTGAAGTATGGTGTAAAAAGAGAAGAATAGAAAATCATGAGAGTGACTGCTAATGATAGTCTTATTATTTACAGCCTTATAATCTTTTATTTCTCTGGGTGAATTAGGCAGGTTTGAGCGAAGATGTAGCATCATTTGACTTACATTTAAGGAGGATCATACAAAGGTCAGCATTCAAAATAGACTTAAGGAGATCAAGGACAGACGCAGAGGATCAAGTTAGGGGCTGTTGCAATGATCTGGGATGACAATGGTAGCTTGGACCAGAGAGGTTGGTGCAGGTGGTCAGCAGTGGTTAGATGCTTGAACAAGGGGGTTTTGTTCATAACTTAGATGGCTTAGAGAACTGGAAGGGACTAAGATAGGGAACACTGTGAGAGCCAGACTGGTGGTGAGTGGGGAAGGGCTCTGGAATACTAATTTGGGTTACCATGTTGGCAGTTGTATGTATGATCTATATATACATAGAATAACTACTGGGAATTATCAGCATGAAGGTATTTAAAGATTTAAAACTATGGGACCATGTAAGATCAAGTGAGTTGAGTAATCCACAGAGGAGAGAAGTAGTGTGCAGACTGAGCCTTGGGTGGTCCAGTGTTCTGATGTCAGAGATGGGGAAGACCAAGCATGAGAGCACTAGACACATTAGTCAGTGAAGAAGCTAGAGACATACAGTAGCATGCGCATCTCCAAAAAGTGTAAAGGTAGAGTGATCAGAGATACACATCCGACCTTTACATTTCATCCTCCACATTTTACAATCTCCATATTGATAATCTAGCAATTACTCTATGCTAAATTCTGAATAATCTCTTCAGAGGCAAAACAGCAGAGTGGTTGATAGCACAGATGACAGAGCCATTCTGCTTGTCGCTAACAAAGCCCAGCCAGCCAGAATATACTAATGAATATTCTTGCAGTAATAAGATTAATAACAAACGGTAAAAATAATAGTATAGAAATTAATTTTATTGGCACTTGAAGGCTTAGTAAGTGCTCAATAGTCATTGTTATTATCCGGCTTCCAGGTCACAAAACTTCTATTCACCTATTTCTAATCCTTTGACTTGTTAAAATGTTAATTCCAATGGTAGTTTTTCATTTCTGAAATTTGTATTTAGTTCTTTTTCAAATCTTTCCATTTTTATTTAATTTTGCTTTTTATTTTTTATAATTTCAATTTTATATTGTTTTTAATTATTTTAAACACCAAGTTTTGTAATGTCCATAGTTGACTTTATTAACTAGTGATCTAAAGTTCTATTCATACAGTTTTTTCTCGGCTGTGACTTTCTCATAGGGGATATTTTTGTTTGCGTGCTTTGTAACTTTGGATTGTGAGCTTGTCCTCCTAGAGCTTTATTTATAGGGATTCTGTAAGATTGGAGACATTTTGCCATTTGCTTTTTCCTAGTACCCCAAGTCTACCTTTGTCTTTTGGCCCAATGCGGACTTCATAATATAGGTTTCTTACTGCAGGGTTTCCAGAACCATTTGGTTAATACAAACTGAACCCAAAACTCAGTGGATTAAGATCCATTGCTTTGAATCACAAGATATGTTTCTCCACTCAGAATCTAGATGGGCACACTATCTTCCTCATCATCCCCACATGAAACTAGGCAGATTTTCCCTGTGCAACCTCAGAATAGTCTCTGAGGGTCTCAGCTATACATGAGAATTTCATTTCTAAATCTTTGCTTAGGTTACAATGAACAATAACTAAGACCTTCCCACAGTCCCAATCCCAGCTCATTTTGTTGTAATCTACACAGAAGTAGCATCTTCCCTATTTTACTTGGTGATTTCCATTTTTCCCTGTGAGAACGCTTCCTAAACTTTATCCTGGGGCACCTGGGTGGCTCAGTTGGTTAAGCAGCTGACTTCAGCTTAGGTCATGATCTCATGGTTCATGGTTCAAGCCCTGCATCAGGCTCTGTGCTATTTGCTCAGAGCTTGGAGCCTGTCTTCTGATTCTGTGTCTCCCTCTCTCTCTGACCCTTCCCTGCTCACACTCTGTCTCTCTCTCTCTCAAAAATAAATAAATGTTAAAAAAATTTTTAACTTTATCCCATATTTCTAGCAGGGTTAGTTTTTAAAGGTCAGGATTAGGAATTCAAGATGTATTATCTATTTCACCATACATCCAAAGCCAGAATTACTCTGCATAAATTTTCAAGCCTGGAATTCTAGGTCAGGAAAATAGAAGAAGATTGGCCATAAATATACTGAAGGCATATACAAATATATGTTACTTAAATCTACATAACTGGAGATCAACTTGTACTTATATATGTACTTTTGGGTCATAGTGAAAATCTCCAGAAAAGACAAAACTATAAAGACATGATGGTATTATTATTTGACTACTGAATGCTTTTTTTTCTATGCTTGTGAGCAAACATTCCTTTACCCTGGCATAGGGCTTCTCATGCTGTGAGGACACAGAGTAGATGAAGCAGAAATAGGTATATTCTTAGCAAAGTAGCTCAATTAGTCTTTTACTTATAAAAGTAAAACTATTAAAAGTAGTTTCCATTTCCATATCAGTATCCTGATTCAGTCCTTTTATTCTTATTTTGTAACATTATGACCCATCCAAAATTATAAAGTTTTACAAATTTGATTAAGCTGCAAGGAAGAAGCAGCTGAGATAAATCTGACTAATTGAATTTTGCTTTGTCAATTATTTTTGGACCTCTGTGCTTGCTTATGTGGAGTTTCCAATTCAAATATCAAAAATAATTTGGTACTGAAAAGAAATGGTCTTTGATTTTGCATTAAGAAGATCCATGCAGTTCACTATGCTATTTGCCTGTTTAGAAAACAAAAAATGTGCTAGGGGAAAAACAACAAAAAGTGTTGCAACAATGTCCGTTTCATTTTAACATGACTGATGTTTAGCTGCAATAGATACAGGAAACAGGACAAAAATATGATTTGTTTTGTTATATATAGAGCCTTTGAGCATCCATATTGAGTTTGATAAGACAATATATATTTAGTTTTATTGAATAACTATAACTCCAATTTTATGTGTTTATTGTAATTTAAATTATCATGTAGGAAAATATATTTGAAAGAAAAACATTTGATTCTATATGACACTAAATTATTGTTACACTTGTTTGCAATATTTATGATTATTGAAATCACTGGGCCATAAGTAATAAAACTACTTGATAAAGTGTGAAAGAACTTCTTTAAGGATATGAATGTTGACAGTCTTACATAGTACCATCAAATTAGAGGAGAGAAATATAAAGAAATGTAACCTGTAAAAGCACAAGGACACTTGAATTCTGTTTATATTTTGTATTATATTTTGTATATTATTTTGTATATATTTTGTATTATATTTTGTATATTATTTTGTTTATATTTTGTATTATATTTTGTATATTATTTTGTACATAATTTTGATTTTTTGACTTTATTAAGAAAACAAATATTGTTTTGATGGCTCAGGTTTCTTCAAAGTATGCAATTTTATTTTTTAGTAGATATGGTATCATTTTATTAATACCTCTTTATTTTTTTAAATAATTTATTTGTTTTTTAATTTACATCCAAGTTAGCACATAGTGCAACAATGATTTTAGGAATATATTCCTTAATGCCCTTACCCATTTAGCTCATCTCCCCTTCCCACAACCCCTCCAGGAACCAACCCTCTGTTTGTTCTCTATATTTAACAGTCTCTTATGTTTTGTCCCCTCCCTGTTTTTATATTATTTTTCTTCCCTTCCCTTATATTCATCTGTTTTGTATCTTAAAGTCTTCATATGAGTAAAATCGTATGATATTTGTCTTTCTCTAATTTCACTTAGCATAATACCCTTTATTTCCATCCATGTAGTTGCAAAAGGCAAGATTTTATTCTTTTTGAATGCTAAGTAATATTCCATTACATATTTATACCACCTTTTTTATCCATCCATTTGTCAATGGACATTTGGTCTTTTTCCATACTTTGGATATTGTTGATAGTGCTGCTGTAAACCTTGGATGCATGTGCCCCTTCGAAACAACATACCTGTATCCCTTGATAAATAAGTACCTAGTAGTACAATGGCTAGGTCATAGGGTAGTTCTATTTTTAATTTTTTGAGGAACCTCTGTACTGTTTTCCAGAGTGGCTGCACCAGTTTGTGTTCCCACCAGCAGGGCAAAAGAGATTCTCTTTCTCCACCTCCTCACCAACATCTGTGTTACCAGAGTTGTCAATTTTAGCCATTCTGACAGGTGTGAGGGGGTATCTCATTGTGGTTTTGATTTGTATTTCCCTGATGATGAGTGACATTGAGCATTTATTCATGTGTTAGTTGGCCATCTGGATGTTTTCTTTGGAGAAGTGTCTATTCAGGTCTTTTGCCCATTTCTTCCCTGGAGTATGTTATTATCTTAAAGATTAATCTAAACATTCCTACATAATTCCCAAGTCATTTACATTTTTTATTTTTGTGCTGCTCACAGTAGATCTCCAGGTTGTAGAGTGTGTCATGATTGTTACTTCAGTGTCTTATGTTACCTCACAAGCCAGGTGACAAACCAGTAATAGGTGGGAAATAGCAATTAGACATACCTAGTTTCTAGGCTCTAGATCACCTTATTAAGCCAGCGATTTTGCAAAAAAACAAAAAAAAAAAAACCAAAAAAAACTGTAAGATAATGTATATCATATTCTCTCATGTGAAATTTTGCATGTGTATATTTTTGTGGTTATTAATTTCATTTCTTTGCTCAGATTCTATTCATATCTTTTGATTAGTCAGAGGAACCTCTGACTTAAAACTAATAAAAACTTTGGAAGCAAAATAATTGTTCAATTAAAAATTGACAAATAGGAGCACCTACATGGCTCATTCCATTAAAGCATCAGACTTCGGCTCAGGTCATGATCTCTTAATTTGTGAGTTCTAGCCCCACATCAGGCTCTCTGCTGTCTGTGCAGAGCCCACTTCATATCCTCTGTCTTCCTCAAAAATAAACATTAAAAATATTTTTAAAATTGATAAATAATACTTTTCATGGATTAGAACCTATGTAAATGTGTGGGATATATAATTTAAAATCTATATTTCTGTAATACATACTATATGTAATATATTAAAAGCATAATATAACTAAGTTAATTTCCCTTTTTATTTCTTGTCCTCACCATTCTGTATAACTCACATATTTCTTCTTGCCTTAAAAAACTAATTTAAAAATGAGATGAAAGTTGTATTTGATTAAGTGCAGTGATTTCTTGGTAAGAAAATAATTCTTTGGATTTGCAGCTAGTATAATTTCTCTATTTATTACTTTTTCAAACAATTCTTTAAAGCACAACAGGACTGTTTTTCCTTTACATTGCTCTTCAATATTGTCAGAAACATTTCCATAATGAAGAGAAAATTGCTTCAGTAAAATTTTTATCTTTATTACATTTCATGTACACTTCACTTTAATAAATACCTATTTAACTATTAATTCCAAGGTTTCCAGCTCAACAATAATTCTTCTTCCCTCATTATTTCCTCATTATCATAGATAAGTGCATCATTGTAGCCAATATTTTCTGCTTCACCATGATGCATCTTTAAAAAATACCATTTTTCTTCCAAAGAAGTTCTACTCATAGCTATAATAAATCCCCACCTAAAAAACGGTCATTAACCGGCTAAGATAGGACTTTATCCACATTATAAATGTCACACACCATAGCATCAGAGGTCAGGTATTCTACGAACACTGAAATTATAGCCATGTAACACTTTATTATACTTCTACCAAATTTAACAATATATAAAGAAAAAGGCAGTCTTATTAAGCAGAATATTTGAATTGAGAACTGAACTTTAATTTCAATGATGAAAACCAGCACAAACCATTTATGTCATGCTGTATGCGAAGGCTACAGGTCTTCAGAAGTGTAGGATGTATTTGTTGAATCTGACATTACAGATTTGAGAAGCCCAGCTGGGCTCCAGGCTGCAATTTCCTACATGACTTTTCAGGCCTGACCATAGGCAATTACACAGGCTTTGCCTTGCAGGACTCATGGGGAAAGCTGCCCTCAGACTAGATTTGGTGCACAGCCTGTGTATTGGAGTGTCCTGGAGGGAGCTGCAGTTAAGGACTGGAAGTCCTCTGACTAGCCATGCCTGTGCACATTTCTATATTCCTACCCTAGGTGGCTCCATTCAGAAGCCTCTTTATCAGGGGAACTGGCAGAGGGACTTTCTGGGCAACTCTATGAAGACCTTCTAATGTAGGGGACCTTGACAAAGACACTTTTCTCCAATCTGGCTCAGCACTTGATCACTCTTTTTTTTTTTTTTTTGAATAGTTTATTGTCAAATTAGTTTCCATATAATACCCAATGCTCTTCCCCACAAGTGCCCTCCTCCATTACCACCACCTCCTTCCCCTTCTCTCTCCCCCTTCAACCTTCAGTTTGTTTTCAGTATTCAATACTCTCTCAGGTTTTGTGTCCCTCTCTCCCCAATTCTCTTTCCCCCTTCCCCTCCCTATGGTCCTCTGTTAGGTTTCTCCTGTTAGACCTATGAGTGCAAACTTACGGTATCTGTCTTTCTCCACCTGACTTATTGCGCTTAGCATGACACCCTTGAGGTCCATCCACTTTTCTACAAATGGTCAGATTTCATTCTTTCTCATTGCCATGTAATACTCCATTGTGTGTGTGTGTGTGTGTGTGTGTGTGTGTGTGTGTGTATGTATAGGTATATATACACCACATCTTCTTGATCCATTCATCAGGTGATGGACAATTAGGCTCTTTCCATGATTTGGCTATTGTAGAAAGTGCTGCTATGAACACTGGGGTACGTGTGCCCCTATGTAGCAGCACTTCTGTATCCCTTGGGTAAATCCTTAGCAGTGCTGTTGCTGGGTCATAGGGCAGTTATATGATAGTTTTTTAAGGAGCCTCCATACTGTTTTCCAGAGTGGCTGCACCAGTTTACATTCCCACCAACAGTGTAGGAGGGTGCCCGTCTCTCCACACCCTCGCCAACATCTATAGTCTCTTGATTTGTTCATTTTAGCCACTCTGACTGGCGTGAGGTGGAATCTCAGTGTGGTTTTGATTTGTGTTTCCCTGATGATGAGTGAGGCTGAGCATAATTTCATGTGCCTGTAGGCCATCTGGATGTCCTCTTTGGAGAAGTGTCTGTTCATGTCTTCTGCCCATTTCTTCACTGGATTATTCATTTTTTGGGTGTGGAGTTTGGTGAGTTCCTTGTAGATTCTGGATACTAGCCCTTTATCTGATATGTCATTTGCAACTATCTTTTCCCATTCCATCGGCTGCCTATTAGTTTTCTTGATTGTTTCCTTTGCAGTGCAGAAGCTTTTATCTTGATAGGGTCCCAATAATTCATGTTTACTTTCATTTCCCTTGCCTTTGGGGATGTGTCGAGTAGGAGATTGCTGCGGTGGAGGTCAAGTAGGCTGTTTCCTACTTTCTCCTCAAAGGTTTTGATGGTTTCCTATCTCACATTCAGGTCCCTCAGCCATTTTGAGTTTATTTTTGTGAATGGTGTAAGAAAGTGGTCTAGTTTTATTCTTCTGCATCTTGCTGTCCAGCCCTCCCAGCACCACCTGCTAAAGAGGCATTCTTTTTTCCATTGGATACTCTTTCCTACTTTGTCAAAAATTAATTGGCCATACATTTGTGGGCCCAGTTCTGGGCTCTCTATTCTATTCCATTCGTCCATGTGTCTGATTTTGTGCCAATACCATACTGTGTTGATGATGACAACTTTGTAGTAGAGGCTAAAGTCTGGGATTGTGATGCCTCCTGTTTTGGTTTTCTTCTTCAATATTACTTTGGCTATTCAGGGTCTTCTGTGGTTCCATACAAATTTTAGGATAGCTTGTTCTAGGTTTGAGAAGAATGCTGGTGCAATTTTGATGGGGGTTGCGTTGAATGTGTAGATTGCTTTGGATAGTAATGACATTTTCACAATGTTTATTCTTCCGATCCATGAGCATGGAATGTTTTTCCATTTCTTGGTGTCTTCTTCAATTTCCTTCATAAATTTTCTATAGTTTTCATCATATAGGTCTTTTACATCCTTGGTTAGTTTTATTCCTAGTTATTTTATGTTTTTTTGTGCAATTGTGAATGGGATCCGTTTCTTGATTTCTCTTTCCACTACTTCATTATTGGTGTATAGGAATGCAACTGATTTCTGTACATTGATTTTGCACCCTGCAACTTTACTGAATTCATTGATCAGTTCTAGAAGGTTTCTGGTGTAGTCGATCAGGTTTTCCATGTAGCATGTCATCTGCAAAAAATGAAAGTTTGACTTCTTCTTTGCTGATTCTGACGCCTTTTATTTCCTTTTGTTGTCTGATTGCTGATGCTAGGAATTCCAACACTATGTTAAACAACAGTGGTGAGAATGGACACCCCTGTCATGTTCCTGATCTCAAGGGGAAAGCTCTCCGTTTTTCCCCACTGAAGAAGGTATTAGCTGTGGGCTTCTCATAAACTGCTTTTATAATGTTTAAGTTCCTTCTATTTTGACTTTCTCAAGGGTTTTTATTAAGAAAGGGTGCTGTATTTTGTCAATTTTTTTTTGCATCTATCGACAGGATCATATGATTTTTATCTTTTGTTTTGTTAATGTGATGGATTTGTGAATATTGAACCAGCTCTGTAACCCAGGAATGAATCCCACTTGATCATGATGTATCATTTTTTTATATGCTGTTGAATTCGATTTGCTAGTATCTTGTTGAGTATATTTGTATCGGTATTCATTAAGGATATTGGTCTGTAGTTCCCTTTTTTTTTTTTTTTTTGCTGGGTCTCTGGTTTGGGTATTAAGGTGATGCTAGCTTTGTAGAATGAGTTTTGAAGTTTTCCTTCTATTTCTATTTTTTGAAATATTTTGAGAAGAATGGATATTAGCTCTGCTTTAAATGTCTGGTAGAATTCCCCTGGGAAGCTATCTTGCCCTGGGCTCCTATTCATTGGGAGATTTTTGATAATGGATTCGATTTCTTCACTGGTTATCAGTCTATTCATGCTTTCTATCTCTTCTCATTTGAATTTTGGTAGTGCATGTATGTTTAGGAATTTGTCCATTCCTTCTAGGTTGTCCAGTTTGTTGATAGTTTTTCATAGTAATCCCTAATGATTGTTTGTATTTCTAAGGGATTGGTTGTAATAGATCTATTGTTATTCATGAATTTGTCTATTTGGGTGTTCTCTCTTTTCTTTCTGAGGAGCCTGGCTATAGGTTAATCAATTATGTTTATTTTTTCAAAAAACCAACTCTTGGTTTCATTGATCTGCTCAACTGTTTTTCTTGGATTCTATATTGTTTGTTTCTGCCCTGATCATTATTCTTTTCTTCTGCTGGGTTTGGGGTGTTCTTGCTGTTCCCCTTCTAGTTCCATTAGGTGCTCTGTTAGATTTTGAATTTGTGCTTTTTCTAATTTGTTGAAATAGGCCTGATTGCAATATACTTTCCTCTTAGGACTGCCTTTGCTGCATCCTAGAGAGTTTGGATTGTTGTATTTTTGTTATCATTTGTTTCCCTATATTTTTTAAATTTCTTCTCTAATTGACTGACTAGCCCAATCATTCTTTAGTAGGGTGGTTTTTAACCTCCACATTTTTGGAGGTTTTCCAGACTTTCCTGTGGTTAATTTCAAGTTTCATAGCATTGTGATCTGAAAGTGTGCATGGTATGATCTCAATTTGTTTATATTTATGGAGGGCTGCTTTATGCCCCAGTATGTGATCTTGGAGAATGTGCTATGTGCACTCGAGAAGAAGGTGAATTTCCTAACTTCAGGATGCAGCAGTCTCTCTCTCTCTCTCTCTCTCTCTCTCAATATATATATATATAATCTGTTCCAATGTGTCATTGAGTTAAATTGTTTCTTTCATGATTTTCTGTCTGGTTGATCTATCCATTGCTTTCAGTGGAGTATTAAAGTCCCCTACAATTAGCACATTCTTATCAATAAGATTGTTTGTTTGTGATTGTTTTATGTATTTGGGTGCTCCTAAATTCAGCGCATAGATGTTTATAATTGTTAGCTCCTCCAGATGGAGAGACCCTGTAATTATTATATAACGTCCTTCTTCATCATTTGTTACTGCCTTTACTTGAAAGCCCAGTTTGTCCACTATAAGTATGGCTACTCTGGCTTTCCTTTGGCTTTCAGTCACATAATTGATATTTCTCCATCCCTTTACTTTCAACCTGAGGTGTCCTCAGGTCTAAAATTAGTCTCTTGTAGACAGCAAATAGATGGAATTTTTTTTTTATCCATTCTGCTACCCTGTGTGACTATTTTCCATACTTTGCCCCAAGCCCCTCAGGTCCATAAAAAGGCAGGATCTTCTGTTTGGGGCTCCTTAGCTTCTAGACAGTGCACTGTCTGCTCATTTACCTAATCCTTGTCTTGCTGTTTTATGTGGAAAAATGAATAATGGGGAGCTGGCATTGACTGTTTTGCCTCTCATTACACCAATACACTAAAAGAATAGGCTTGATTGTTACCTGTAGTTCTGCTCCTTGTCCTAACCCGCCACCCTGACATCCAAGAACCCCACATGATTTATAACACTGTACTTTTCTTTTTTTTTAAATAGTTTATTGTCAAATTGGTTTCCATACAACACCCAGTGGTCTTCCCCACAAGTGCCCTCCTCCATTACCACCACCTCTTTTCCCCCTTCCCCCTTCAAACCTCAGTTCGTTTTCAGTATTAAATAGTTTTGCGTCCCTCTCTCTTCCCAGCTTTCTTTCCCTCTTCCCCTCCCCCTAATCCTCCTTTAGGTTTCTCCTGTGCTCCTGTTAGACCTATGAGTGCAAACAGCCAGCCCAAGATGGGCAGGGGAGGCGGGAGCCCCAGCCCAACACGGGGCAAGCACGCGGAGCCTGAGAGACAAAGGGTGTCTGTGAGGGCAAAACACTGTACTTTTCATTTGGTACTTTTCCTTGAATACACTTTCTTTTGTAAAACTAATGATGAAGTGTCAACAGCTATTTTTGTACGTTGTGAACTTTTCAATGGAGAGGATGTCCTCTTCTGAGAATACAGATGAAAATACTGGCTCTGTGTACCCACACCTACAAAGTACAGAAAAATGATGTGTCATTGGTCTATTTGAAAATAATAGCATATAAAACAGTCATGGAAACCATATTCATATATCATCGATGTTTCTAATGCAGTATTTCCTGTGTTCAAAATCTCCAGTTTTGGTTTCTATTATTTAAAAATATGTGGCTTTGTGTAATAACAATATTCACACCCTATCAATTAATACAATGTAAATGTTGAATCTTTGTTCCTGACATTTTAGGCATCAAATTAATCTCTTGAGAAAGAAGTTGTTATTATTCAAGCTACATTAGTAAAGAGACCGATATTATGTGCAGGAAAACAAAGTTTCATTGTCTAACAGATGCCTAATTAGGGAGTTGAGCACTTGAATCAAGTGAGGCATGGAAATGGATTATATAGCATTTACATGTAGAACACATTATTTATCAATAAAAGTAATAAATGCTGCTTTCAAGAGAAATTCACAAAAGCTTAGTTGAACTTTGAGCTATCAATTTTTCTTCTTTTTTGATAATTTTAATGGTAGAACATTACAACTTGGTCATTACCACATCTGTTAAAAGTTAAACAATTGATTAGTTATCCCAGTGAAAAAAACTCAGCAATTATAAAAATTTGAATCTTGTGAAGTTATTTTCAGAAACACACCGCAGACATTTTTAAATGAAGACTGTGCAATACTGAGGAAATAAGGCAAGTTTTTAGGCATTTAATATCCACAGATGAGCTGGATTAAGATGATAGCATTGGTAGAAATGAAATGTTCTGTAAAAAATAAAAAAACAGCTGTTTTGTGTAACACATGACTAACCAATAATGGATTGTTATTTTTTTTCAAATGCTTTTTTTTTTTAACACAAGTTTTCTCCTTTTTTGATTTTCACCATAATTATACTAGACTTTATATTTTAACATTATTTCTGACTTTGGAGCAGATAGATTCTTTTACTACAATTGCTTAGTCATCAGCATTGTATAAAAAATGTCCTTATGTGATCTAGCCCATAATGGTCTGGGAACAGAAGCAATTTCTTGCATTTAGAGGATGGCAAATGAAGTTTATTCTAACTTCAATAGGCGGTTAAAGACTTCACATATTCACAACAGAAGTAATGGCATAAAGAAACTTTTGTAGTTTTAGAGACAGTTACTACTATATATGTCAACTCTGTCAATTTCCTTAATTGGGATTTTACCTTGGCAAACTAAAATAAATACATGCAGTGGTACCTGGGTTGCTCAGTCGGTTAAGTGTCCGGCTTCAACTCAGGTCATGATCTCACGGTTCGTGGGTTTGAGCCCCGCATCAGGCTCTGTGCTGACAGCTAGCTCAGAGCCTGGAGCCTGCTTCAGATTCTGTATCTCTCTCTCTCTCCTACCCTCCACTGCTCACACTGTCTCTCCCTGTCTCTCAAAAATAAATAAAACTCCAATTCCTTCTCTTACAATCCATATATCTATCTACTTACGTTTTATTTATCCTTTCATTTTCCCTCTTTACCCCCCTTCATTTTTGTCTTTTCTTCTATTCCTTCATTTCTAGAGCAGACTAACCTACTGTTGGGTTGTGTGTATGTGTGTTTTCACAAAAAGAATCCTTCTGTAAATGCCTGAAGTGTTGGGTAGGAAGTATATTGACTATGACTATAGGACTATATTCTAGGAATATGCCCAATTCTTGATAGAGAAAATTCAAAAATGAGTGCTTTGTTTTCACATCTCAATTTCAGGAAACCATTGGAACCATTTAATTTCTGTATATCGAATTAAGTGTCTAGAGGAATGCTTAATAGTATATATTTAAATCCTAATACTTTATATTTGGAGTATGACCCAGAGTTTATAAAGTATTTATGATGTTGTGCTTAAGAGTCTGATTCCGCCCCATACCTACTCACCTGCCTCCGGTAAGCATCATCCAGGTTTGTGCAAGCTAGCCTGTTCTGCCCTTTATTCTTCTTCCCACTCTGCCACCTTAGAGCAGAGGAGTCTGGTGCCTGAACCTTCTGTTAATTGTTACTATCTTTAGCTAATACTGTCTGGCCTTTGATGACCTCTTTGTGCCGGGTAAAAAATACTAGCTCTATCAGGAAGCATCCCTGTGCCTCTTTTAAAAAGCCCTAAGGCAGTTCCAGACATAGAGTTCCACTTCTAAGGCAACCATGGCAGTTAGTGCTTGACTGGTTGGAACAGTTCTGCCCCTTTATGAAGATATGGAGAATTATATAGTCCCAATTTTGCAAGCTCACTTTAGAGTTGAGGCACATAAATCCTCTTGGTTTTCAGGAGTCAGTCCTTGGTACCCATTGGCCATACTAAATGTCCCTTGTTTCATGAATATAGTTCTTTAAAAATATTCTGACATGGGATGCCTGGGTGGCTCGGGTCACAATCTCAGAGCCTGGAGCCTTCTTCATATTCTGTGTCTCACTCTCCTCTGGAGAGGCTCTGTCTCTCTCTTAAAAATGAATAAACATTAAAGCTTTAATACTTTGACATGATGAAACCAGAGGACTGCTGTAACTCTGTTGAGGACTTCATAAAATGGCTGTGTGGTATGAAATGCACACCCAAGTACTACCACAGAGTGTCAGAGAGTTATTTGATTTTTAAGGAATGCTTTAAAGAAATTATAGAGGATTGGAAGGGTTCTTGAGTTAAGGGTTTTGTCACTTAGGAAGTTGTGTATGTGCACACATGTGTGCAGAGAGAGACCTAGAACAAGGAAGTCAAAAAATGATTCAGAGGAAAATCAAGGTAGCACTATCCCACTATAGACTTGCTAGTTAGCTTGAGAGTCGGTGTTTGGAAAATAGAATCTGCTTCAAACTCAAGTGATGGAGTTCTCACTGAATTATAATACAAACTGAAGAGATGACATATCAATTTTGAGATACTAATAAGTGCTTCAAAGACATTAAGATGGAAGAATCTATTTTGATATGGATAGATTTATTTTTCAATATACATAGAGTAGGAAATAAAAGACCTATCATGATGACAGTTAAACTTCCATCTTAGCGAAAGACCTGGTGGAAAAGTAAATGAAATGTTCTAAGTTTTGATCAAACAAGCTATATACATATTTTTTGTTTGTTTGCTTTTAAATAGAACATATTTACTTGACATAAAAGACAACTATCCCTTCTCTCTTCATTTTTGTATTCTGTCCTGTTCCTTGCAGGAAAAAAATACTTTGAACTCTCTTTGACATTTTTTTCTGAAATCTAATTTTACCTAAAAATATATTCTTACAGGGATTTTTTATTAAGCCTTTAGTTATAATCCCAGTGTAGTTAGCATACAGTGTTATATTAGCTTCAGATGTACATGAAAGTAATTCAGCAGTCCCATGCTCTGCTTAGTGCTCATCATGAGACGTGTGTTCATTAAACCCCATCACCTATTCCTCCCACCCACCTCCCCTCTGTTAACCATCACTTTTGTTCTTTATAGTTAAGAGTCTGACTCGGTTTTTGTTTCTTTCTCTCTCTCTTTGCCTTTGCTCATTTATTTTGTTTCTTAAATTCTACATATGAGTGAAACCATGTAATATTTGTCTTTCTCTGACTTATTTCACTTAGCTTTATATTTGCTAGCTCCATCCATGTTGTTGCAAATGGTAAGACTTCATTCTTCTTTATGGATGAATAATATATATATATATATATATATATATATATACACACACACACACATATATATGTATGGGTATATACATATATATGATATATGTATCACCTCTTTAATATATATATTAAATTATATATATATATATATATATATATATGTCACCTCTTCTTTATACATTCATCTATCTCTGTATGTTGGGCTGCTTCCATATTTGGCTGTTGTAAATAATGTTGCAATAAACATAGGGATAAATGTATCCATTTGAATTAGTGTTTTTGTATTTGGGGGATAAATACACAGTAGTTCAATTACTAGAGCATATAAAATTTATATTTTTAATTGTTTCAGAAAATTCCATACTGTTTTTCACACTGACTGCCCCAGTTTGCACTCCCACTAACTGTATATGAGGGTTCCCCTTTCTCTACATCCTTGTCAACATTTGTTGTTTCTTGTATTTTTTTTTTAGCCATTCTGACAGGTATGAGATGATATCTCACTGTAGTTTTGATTTGGATTTTCCTGATGATGAGTGATATTGAGCATCTTTTCATGTATCTGATGGCCAACGGTATGTCTTCTCTGGAGAAATGTCTGTTTATGTGTTCTGCCCATTTTAAATCAGATTATTTGTTTTATGGGTGTTGAGTTGTATGAGTCTTTTATAAATTTTGGATACCAATACTTTATTGGATATGTCATTGGCAAATAACTTCTTCTATTCAGCAGGTGGTCCTTTAGTTTTGTTTTGTTTTTTCCTTCACTCTACAGAAAGCTTTCATTTGATATAGTCCCTGCCTCAGGAGACCTCTCTAGAAAAATGTTATGGGTGAGATCAGAAACATTGCTTTCTTCTAGAATTCTTATGGTTTCAGGTCTCACATTTAGATCTTTAATCCATTTTCAATTTATTTTTGTGTATGGTGTAATAAAGTGGTCCACTCTCATTCTTTTGCATGTAGCTATCCAGTTTTTCCAATACCATTTGTTGAAGAGATGGTCTTTTCCCTACTGTATATTCATTTTTCCTTTGCTGAAGATTAACTGACCATATAATTTTGGGCTTATTTCTGGGTTCTCTGTTCTATTCTATGGATCTATGTGTCTATTTTTGTGCCAGTACCATACTGTTTTGATTACTACAGTTTTGTAGTATAACTTGAAGTCCGGAATTGCAATGGTTCCAGGTTTTGTTTTTGTTTTTTTCTTTTCAAGATTGCTTTGCCTTTTTTTTTTTTTTGGTTCCATACAAAGCTTAGGATTGTTTCTTCCAGTTCTATGAGAAATACTGTTGGTATTTTGATAGAGATTGGATTAAATCTGTAGATCATTATGGATAGTATAGACATTTTAATAATATCTGTTCTTCTAATCCATCAACATAGAATGTCTTTCTATTTCTTTGTGTCATCTTTAATTTCTTCCTCAATGTTTTATAGTTTTTAGAGTATAGGTCTTTCACTCCTTTGTTAGGTTTCTTCCTATGTTCTTTATTATTTTGGTGAAATTGTAAATGGGATTTTCTTAATTTTTATTTCGGCTGTTTCATAAGTGTACAGTAATTACAACAGTTTTTTAGTAAAACATCAAGTCCAGAATTGTGATAGGTCCACTTTTGTTTTTCTTTTTCAATATTGCTTTGCATATTTAGGATATTTTGTGGTTCCATACAAATTTTAAGTATGTTTTTTTTTTCCAGTTTATGAAATGGAACAGATTTCTATACATTGATTTTGTATCCTATGACTTTACTGAATTATCAGTTCTAGTATTTTTCTATATGTAATTACATGTCATCTGCAAATAGTGAGTTTTTCTTCATTTTTACCAATTTGCATAACTTTTATTTCCTGCTGTGGCTAGAAATACAAGCCATATTAACTATGTTAAATAAAAGTGGTGAGAGTAGACAACCTTGTCTTTTTCCTGAACTTAAAGGGAAAGTTTTCAGTATTTCTCCATTGAGTATGATGTTAGCTGTGGGTTTTTTTTTAATAAGGCCTTTGTTATATTAAGCTATATTCCCTCTAAATTTACTTGGTTGAGAGATTTTATCATGAATGGATGCTGTACTTTGTCAAATTCTTTTTCTGAATCTATTGAAATGATCATATGTTTTTAATCCTTTCTGTTATTAATATGACATATCACATGGAATGCTTGTGAAAATTGACCCACCTTGATATCCTACGAATAAATACCACTTGATTGTTAGTGATTTCTTTAATGAATTGTTGTATTTGGTTTATTACTATTTTGTTGAGGATTTTTGTGTCTAACTCATCAGAACTATTGGCCTCTTTTTTTGTGGTGTCTTTGTCTTGTTTTGGCATCAGGGTTATGCTGGCCTCATAGAACGATTTAGGAAGATTTCCTTCTTCTAATTTTTGGAATAGTTTGAGAAGAATAAATATTAACTCTTCTTTAAATATTTGGTAGAACTCACCTGGGAAGCCATCTGGTTCTGGTCTTCTGTATGTTGGGACCTTTTAAATTACTGATTCAATTTCATTGCTGGGAATTAATCTGTTCAAATTTTCTATTTTTCTCTGCTTCAGTTCTGGTAGTTGTATGTTTCTAGGAATTTATCCATTTCTTCTAGATTATCCAGTTTTTTGGCATATAGTTTTTCATATATTCTCTTAGAATTATATTTCTGTGGTGGTGGTGGTGATTTCTTGTCTCTTATGTGTGCTTTTGTTGGAGTCCTTTTTGTTATGAGTCTGTCTAAAGGTTTATAAATTTTGTTGATCTTTTCAAAGAACAACCTCTGGTTTCATTGATATGTTCTATTGTGGGTTTTTTAATTTTGTTTTTGTGGGTTTTTGTTTTTTAGTTTCTATATCATTTGTTTTTGCTCTAATCTTTATGATATCCTTCCTACTGCTGGTTCTGGGATTTTTGTTTGTTGTTCTTTTTCTAGCTCCATCAGGTCCAAGTTTAGGTTGTTTATTTGAGATTTTTCTTGCTTCTTGAGGTAGGCCTGTATTGCTATAAATCTCCTTATTTGAACCATTTTGCTGCATTCCAAAGGTTTTTGACCACTGTGTTTTTATTTTTGTTTATCTCCATGTAATTTTTTATTTCTTCTTTGACCCATTCGTTGTTAGTGGCATGCTATTTAACCTCCATGTATTTGTGCTCTTTCCAGATATTTTCTTGTGGTTTATTCCTAGTTTGATAGCGTTGTGGTCAGAAAAGACGCATCGTAGGACTTTGACCTTCTTTAATTTGTTGAGATTTATTTTGTGGTCTAATATGTGATCTGTTCTGGAGAATGTTCCATTTACACTTGAAAAGAATGTATATTCTGCTGTTTTAGGATGGAATGTTCTGAATATACCTGTTAAATCCATCTGGTCTAGTGTGCCATTCAAAGCCATTGTTTCCTTGTCTTCTGTTTGGATGATCTGTCCATTGATAAAAGGGGGGTGTTAAAGTCTCTTACTACTATTGTATTACTATTGACTAGTTCCTTTATGTTTGTTGTTAACTGTTTTATGTTTTTGGGTGTCTTCATGTTGGATACATAAATACTTATAATTGTTATAACTTCTTGTTGGTTGTCCCCTGTGACACTATATGGTACCATTTTTGTCTCTTGTTACAGTCTTTGTTTTAAAGTCTATTTTGTCTGATATAAGTGTTGCTACCCCAGGTTTCTTTTCACATCCATTTGCATGATAAATGTTTCTCTATGCCTTCACCTCCAAACTGCAGGTGACTTTGATTCTGAAAGGAGTCTCTTGCAGTCAACACATAGATGGGTCTATGTTTAATCCATTCAGTCACCCTATGTCTTTTTATTGGAGCATTTAGTCCATTTACATTTAAAATAATTATTGTTAGATATGTATTTACTGCCATTTTGTTACTTGTTGTATGGTTGTTTTTGTAGTTTTTCTCTGATCCTTCTTTCTTTTTTCATAGTTTTTTTGGTTTTCTTTAGTGATTTACTTGGATTTCCTTCTGTTTTTTGCATATCTATTGGTTTTTGATTTGTGATTACCAATAGGTTTGTATATAACATCTTGGGCATATAGCATTCTATACTGAGTTTGATCCCATTCTTTACTGCACCCCATGTTTTAGGCATATGTTGTCATATTTTATATCCTTTCATTTTGTGAATTGCTTGGCTGATTTTTGTAGTTATACTTATTTTTCATACTCTTATTTTTGGTCTTTCCACTCAGAGTCTCCTTTAATTCTGCTTTAGGGATGGTTTAGTGGTCATAAACTCCTTTTGTTTTTGTTTATCTGAGACACTTTTTACCCAGCAGAGCTATCATTTGGAATAGAAGGAGACATGGAGTATACCTAGCTGCAGATTTCCCTCTTTCAGCTCTTTGAACATATCATGTCAATTCCTTCTAGCTTGCAAAGTTTCTGCTGAAAAATCTGCTAATAACTTCGTGAGGTTCCCCTGGTACATAAGTGTCTTCTTTTCTCTTACTGCTTTAATGTTTTTTATCACTCTATTTTGCCGTTTTAATTACTATGTATTTTGGTGTGGACCTCCTTAGGTTGGTTTTGTTGGGGGATCTCTGTGTCTCCTAGATATGGATATCTGTTTCCTTCCCCAGATTAGAGAAGTTTTCAAATATTTCTTCAAATAAATTTTCTGCCCCTCTTTTATCTCCTCTTCTGAGATCCCTATAATTTTGAATTAACATTGTTTATGAGCATTATGTATGAATTAACATTGATAAAGTTACAAAGTTCCTTAAGTCTATTTTTGTTTTGCATGTTTTTTTCCTCTCACCTGTTCAGCCTGATTACTTTCCATTACTCTATCTTCTAGGTCATTAATTTGTTCCTCTGCTTTCTCTTGCCTGCTGTCTATTCCATCAAGTGTATTTTTAATTTCAACTATTTTGTTCTTCATATCTGATTGGTTCTTTATTATCTCTTTGTTATTGTTCTCTCTGATATCCTCCACTCTTCTCTTAAGGCGCATGAATATCTTCACAGTCAATACTTTAAATTCTCTATAGGCATATTACTTCTATCCATTTTGCTTACGTTTCTTGCTGTCATTTTATTTGTGATATATTCTTCTATCTCCTCATTTTATCTAAATCTCTTTGTCTGTTTCTCTGTGTTCAGAAGTCTTGAAGAAGGTAATAGCCTTACAAAGAAGAGGTCCTGTAGTGCAATGTCCCCCGTTCCCAGGGCCTGGTGCTCTCGGCAGGGCCTCCTATGTGTGTTGCGTGTGTTCTGTTATTGTGTCTAGCTGCTTTTCTTCTTTGTCTAGTCATCTACAGAGGTTCTCATTGTCTGCCGTGGGCAGTGTTTGGTCCACAGCAGGGGTGGGGCATATTTTAACAAGGTTCATGCTTGTCTGTGAAATGAGACCTGCTGCCACCAGCACCAAGACCTGCAAATGTGTTGGTTGAGAGATGTGGAATCGGTGGGGGTTTGTGCCAGTCTTCTGGTGAAGAAGCCTGCTACACCAGGACTGAGGCAAGCATGACTGGAAAGGGCAGATCTACTGAAGCATGTAATCAAGTTAGGTAGCAGTGTCCACACTGTGCTGGTTCCCACGTTTAGCCGTGTGTTTATGCTGGAATACAAAGAGATAAGAAGGAATTAACCAAACCAAAAGTAGTACAGTACTTGTCAACCAGTAATAGTCAACAATAGTAACCAACTTTTCTCAATAGTAAAGTAACAGGATTTTTTAAATTGGCATTAAAATAGATAAGATAGAGATTTAAATAAACCTAAAGAGAACAACATGGACAGATTCATGTCTCTAAATTTAAAAGCTCTATGAAGTAGGTGATTTATTAGAAAAGATAAAAATTAGCCAAAAAGAATTTGGAAGAAATTAATAATTAATAAGAAATTAATAATCAGAATAAGCCAATAACTGTTAAATGGCATCAATGGGGGGAAAAACAGAAAAGGTACTAGGCATAGTTTTACAAGCGACTACAAAAAGGATGTTTCTAAGACAAAATATAAATAAAAAGAATAAATATTTGATAGATTTCCAGAGACATTAGCGACTATACAAAATTAGCCAGAGATTTAACAAATGCAAATTGAGAAACAGAAAACCAATAGGGAATTAGGCCAGAGAAAAGGTTAAAAGATAGAGTATGAAAAGCTATATGGGGGCATCTGGGTGGCTCAGTCAGGTAAGCATCCGACTTCAGCTTAGGTCATAATCTCGCTGTCAAAGCCCTGCACTGGGCTTTGTACTGACAGCTCAAAGCCTGGAGCCTGCTTCAGATTCTTTGTCTCTCTTTCTGCCCTTCCCCCACCCCTCTCTCTCAAAAATAAATAAACAATTAAACATGTAAAAAGAAAAGAAAAAAGAAAAGCTATGTGACTATCGTGTCCCATTTGGATCAACAATACTATTTATGCCATAATTTAAAAAATGAAAATAATTTATATGAACTTATTTTAAAATGTGAAACTCTGTACAGGGAAGGTAAACTGAAGGGCAATGAGGATGAGAAGCTAAGGGATTAAGACAGTGCAGGGATAAAGAAACAAGAGAGCAGAATAAGGGATCCAGAATAAATCCAATAGAAAGATTTTAATTTTTGAGAGATGGTTTTCCAAATCTGTGGGAAATGTAAAATCATTCAATAACTTTTCTGGGAAAATTGATTATTAATATTTAAAATATAAAACTGAATCTATTCATTATAGATATATATGCATGCATAAAAACAACATAAAACAATAATTAAATATTTAATTTAAATATCTATAGCAAAATATGAAAACAATGGGAAATATGGGAGAAAATCTTTCTGAATGCAAGGCAGGAAAGGACTCTTTAGGCAAGAATCAAAATAGGGTAAATCATTAAGGAAACAATATATTTGACTATTTTAACATTGAAATCTAGACATTCAAATTAGCGCAAACAAGTTAAAAGTCAGTCCTTCCACAGGGAGAAGATACTTACCATACATATAAATTAACATGGAAATACTACAGAAAGACCTTAACACATCATATTGAAAACAACAAAGAGATCACCTGAAAAATTTTATGACGAGGAAAAAAACCCAATTTTCAAATGCATTTTCAAAAGAATAGTAATCTTACAGTAGTCAAGAAAACCACTCCATTATTTTCTTGGAAGGCTAGACCTTCCCCCACTGTGCCCTGCCAACACTGCCAGTAGATAAACCTCCAGACTAAATTACTCCCCTGTGTTTTCACCTTCCCCTAGACTGACTTCACAGTTATTCTCCATCTTGTGGATTAAACTTTAAATCCTATTCATGTGATTGACCTCTGCAGTTTACTATACCATTTGTTCTCTTGGATTCCTGTTGCTCAGTATCTTTGTCGAGTCGAATTTTGATAGCAAGTTGCTTTATAGAATTAATTCTCCCCTACTCTCCAGTGAACAAAACTTATCCTACTATCCAGTTCTTTTTCCTCTCCATGCAAATTGAAACATCTTTGAGTTCTGCAATTTTAACCTCAACTGTCCAGGTATATTATTTGACTTTTGCTTTGGCATACTTTTAGGATTTCAAGATGTCTTTGCAAAATTGCAGCTCTTTAATATGAGTTATTTCTCCTATAGAGATAAATATATTCTGTAACATGCATCTGTGTCTGGTGGTGTGGGACTACAAAATTCAGCAATAAGACAAGTGTAGTGATGTTTTAAAATATGACACATATAAGTTTTTTAATGTTATTATTTAAAGACAGGATTTATTTTGCAATAGTATCACCTTCCTTGTTACTCTTCCATTATTTTGACCAAGAAAGTATAAGGGGGATATTAAGAGCTAAAAGAAAATTAAGATAGCTCCCCCCCCCAAAATCCTTCCACTTAGAAGAGACAATCTTATCTTCCAAATGTTAGTTGGAAAATCATATTTTCTAATTCCAAGAAAATCTTCAGTCTCGTTTTTAGGTAGTACAATTCTAATGATTATAAACTGAGACAGATGGCTTTTCATTACTTGATGTAAAGGACAGTCTCTTGGATATCTAGTCTACAGCAGATGCTTCAGGAGTGTTTTGGTTTTTTTTTATTAGAACATAGGGGAGCATGTTCAGAAAAGGCTCATTATCTTATTAATGGGGAATTAAGCCATACAAGCATTTATTAAATTAAATATTAAAGAGTTTATTATATATTTTGAAAAAAGTGCTTTTTAAAAAATGTTTTAAATCACTTTCACATGCCTTACCTATTAGATTAAAATATTCTATAAAGTTTCAGGTTAAGCAACAACAAAAAACCCATATTGGATTTCATTTTGCATTCCTCAAGATTCTAATAATTAATGTACTCTTTTGTGGTGCCAATGGGCTAGAGTCTTTAAAGTTGTGCTGATAAGGCTATATAAGTTATATGCAAATTATAGACATAATTTCAATCTTACTATTGTCCAAGTTAGTCAAATCTTTAGCTAAAGTTGACTACTGAATGGATTTCTTGAGACTGTATCACATCACTGATTATTCATTTTTTCCTATTTAAAAAAGTGAGCCATTTTATTGCAAGCTGCAAAACACCTTCGTTTCTGCCAACATACACCATGATAATTCCATGTAGGCAAGTTATAGCTAACATCTGGACCAAAAACCACATTGTCCAGCATTCAGAGTAAGTCTAAAAAAAACTGTTTCTAAACAAGTTACAAAGTTAATCACATATTTACAAATCAGAACAGTATGTAACAATTTAAGAACCTTGAGTCAAACCTCATATGCAATCTTTTCTGTCAAGTATGAGCTTACAGAGCATATTTACACAATTGGCCATGCCTTATAATATTGTATCTTTAAAGGCTCCTGTTCATTGTACTTTATTGACAAAGAAAATTGATATAAGTGTCCATTCTCTCTTTTGATTTTATTAGCACGTTCTACATTTTTTAGATGGTTAAAATTTTCTAAGGACATTCTAACCTTCTAATAAACATTTCTTAAAATATGGGTCTTAACACTTACATCAATCAGAGTCATCTGATACCTCAAGAATTTCTGTGTATCCTGAGGTATTATCGTAGATACCCTAAAGTTTGTCAATTATTGCTCTAGCATTTACTGTTAATCGGCAGTTAACATATAAGTGAGGGTGAGGCCTAATTTGCTCAAGATGTTTTTACATTTAAAGGGTCTTATTTTCCATAGCTTCATAAACTCACAATTACATATGGGTATTTTTCACATTTGAAGTGCCATATTTCTAATTATAGGAATAAAAGTCCAAGGAACATGAGATTTGCTGTACCCAATAAGATTTTTAACTGGTTCAAAATCAGCCAGGCAGAAAAGTCTTGATAATAGATACTAGGGGAGAAGAGCAAGGAGAGAAAAAAAAAAAAAAGCCACAATGCATTTTCTAGAGAGAGTATAGAAAATAGTGTTTAGATAGCTCTGACTTCTTCTAAAGTTCAGGAATTCAAGACTCTCAATTTAGCTTGGATTCAAATCACTGTGCAACACTGAAAGGGCTGATATACACAGAATGCATCAGGCCATAGATTTTGGACGACTTTGGTTAATCCTGAAAAACTCTGCAAGAAGCCACCTATAAAGCTTGACATTGATACCAGACCATCTACGGTTGCTAAAAGCATTGCTGTTCCTACATAGGAACTCTATTCTGTAGCAACTTAAATGTAATAATTAGTTTCTAGAAATGAGAGCATACAAGGAAATATAAAAACCTACTGTACAAATTATGGTAAGCTCCTTATACCTGATGTGTCTGGTATTTTGAAATAATCCCTGCACTAAACATTATCGTCTTCTGAAAGTGTTCTATTCCAGTCCTTGTGAACTTTATGAAATTCTTTCCTTCCCAGGTTACTAGGTGAGATATGTACATATACCTTAAAATTAGTATTGGTTATAGCAGCAAAATTCATGCTCACAGAATTAACTAATTTTATCTAAATGGATGGTACCATCTAGTATTTTAAGAAACTCACATTCTTGCATGAAGTCTTTTTTTTTTTTTTTTTTGCATGAAGTCTTGAATTTGACTAGAGAAGGTTTATCTGTATGGAGGAAGATAAGTATGCAATGAAGAGTAATCTTCAGATTGGGACACCGGAAGTATAAATCCAAGAAGATAATTCAGGGAATGGGTAGTATATGTTTGCTGTGTGTTGGCCTTTGAATGCTACTGGTCTTTCAGTTATGTTTTAAGGAAATGTATACACTGTATAAATTAAAGATGCATTGAAAGTAAAAGCCATATATATTTATTGGGAAGGCTGTAGTATATGACTCAATTTGCAGCACCTGAATCTCAGAATACTGGTGAAGTAAAGCAATAGTCTAGTAGAGTAATATTCTAGCATCCCACTGGTGTAGTAATATATCTACACATATTTATATTTATTACTAGTAATCATATGTGTGTGAGTGATTTTTTTCCAGGACTATGGAGCTGAGTTCAAAATACGGCTCTAATTTACTATCTATGTGACCTGGGTTATTTTTTCTGTGCTTCTATTTCATCAATAAAACAGAGATAATAATGGTACCACACTATGATTATATGGAATAAATAAGTTAATATATGCAAAACCCTTTTGAATACACTCTCAGTAAATGTTGGATGCAATTTTTATTACTATTATGTTGAAGCTCTTTGACAGCAATATCCCCTGAACATTTATGCTAAGAATCTGGTATAGCAATTTGCCCGAATGAGATGTAGAGTTTCTGATCCTGGGTCTCTGTTCTCTTAGGGATGTGAATAACAACAGAAATAGGGGGAAAATGCTAAAAGTTATTAGCTGAAGGCTTGAAGGTAGGGAGTCATGGTTAGTTATCTTTAACTCCCTAATACTTCACATAGAACTTGATCATTAGTTTTTGCTTACTGAATGTCTGCTAAATGGCATTCATGCTATGAGCATTTATATAATGGAAAGAATACTCAGGGTAATTTAGGAGGTAAGGCTTATGGTATTAATCTCAGAAGCTTTACATCTGAATCCAAGACAGGTAATCCAAAAGCGGAGCCAGATCCAACATAAAGTGAAAGCCAAGGTGACCACAGGGGCAGGCTCACTGCCACAGCAGGCAGGGAAGATCTGTCTCTCTCATAAACTGTCCTCACAGGCCTGTGATGGGAAGCAGGTAAGATGTAGAACTGGCAGTGAAGCACCTGGAATCATGTCAATCTTGAAATAGGATTGGCAAGAAAAAGGGTTTAGACAAACAGGAAGATAGAGCAAAGGCCAAAAAAACCACTCTATGGGAGATAGACTTATCCAGGCTACATTTCTCAGAACCGAGAGGAATGATTTCTGCCTAGAATCATCTGATTTGGGGGCTGCTATGTTTACTCGGCTTTGTACCTTGTAGACAGTGGCTGTTTTATGTGCGTGTGATGTGTAGGCCAATTCTCTGGGAGAAGAAAACTAAATAATTATTGGGCATTTGATATGTCCCAGACACTAAGTTGAGTGATTTCTCATTGCATCATTTAGTTTAATCATAATAACAGTTCAGTGAGTTATATTCTTTTTTAAAATTATACTGATAATATTCTCACTACTTAATTTAATTATAAAGAAACAAAAAGTTATAGAATTTGCCAGGCATCGATCTGTCACTGATAATTAAGATTCCCCATAAGTATTTTTGGATACATGAGTACTAAAACTGATGATTTCTTCCTTCTTGTGGTTTGCCTGCAGAGAAAGCCATTGTACATTAGTCCAATAAAGATATTTTGGTCTGATCTGGATTAAGTGAAATTTAACCCCTTTTATACCTGTATTTTCTGAAATTTTAGAAACTTCAGAGAACTTATTGATGACATTCAGGAGAAAGAAATGATTAATCCTTTAAAAATAAATCTATGATACACATAAGTGGGTAGAATTTAAGAGTATAGAATTAGTAAAGTTAAAATAGGTTGAAAAGAGGCATTGTATTAAGAAAACTTCAAGGCAAAGTCTGTACAGAGAATGTAGACAGAGATTTCTCATTTCTTTCAGAGTTATAGTAAGATCTGTTTAAACAGCCACTAAACACAGTGAAACATATTACTGATTATTACAGAACGTAAATGAACTCTCACATTCTTATAACTTAATGACTGATGAGGAGGAGAAAAAAAATACATTGAGGGAGAAAAATAAAGAGAAAGAAAGGCATGGCTATCTACCACTCAATCTTCTCAACACTATCTTACGGCAGTATCCTCCTTTATCCTCAGATTTTACAGAGGAAAACTGGGTATCCAGGTACTCATCAAGTCAGTAGTGGATCCAGGATTCAAACCCATCACTTTGTTCCCAGAGCCCACAATGTTTATTATAAAAACATAAAAGAGATGGAAAAGAAGACTCTAAAATAAGGAAACAGCATATTGCTAATGGTCAGAAATGAGAGCTAAGGAGTTCAGTAGGTGGTAGACTTTGGGAAGTGATGAACAGAGAAAAAGTGTGAAAAGCCCCTGTGCTGATACACTAATCTGCATCAGCCTCACTTTTGAAATCTCCTTAATTGGCAAGGCAACTAAGTAGAATAAAATGTAAGCTGGGGTTTAACAAAGTCATTTTGCCATGGTTATGTTCATGCAGACGGCTGAAAGGAGAGGCAATAGATATGGGACAAAAAAGTGTTTTTATTACCATTTCCTCAGATGATTCTATGTCCTCCCTCTTTAAATTTAGTATAAAACCATCCGTAGGGGCACCTGGGTGCCTCAGTTGGTTCAGCATCTGACTTCAGCTCAGGTCATGACCTCCTAGTTCATGAGTTTGGGCCCCACATTGGGCTCTCTGCTGTCAGTGCAGAGCCTGCTTTGTATCTTTTGTCTCTAAGTCCCCACTCCCACTGTTTCTAGTTCAAAACTAAATTAACATTTAAAAAATGCCTACTTATTGTGAAAAAAATAAATAATTCCAAGAGAATTGTTTCAGGTGAATTACTCCAAATTTGCCAATCTCAAAACCCAGAGGGTGCCACTGTTAAAATGTTTTTTTTTTTTTTGTATTTGTTTTTAAAACATGGAGACATTCAAAGGACATAATACAATTCTGCAGTCTGTTCGATGTATATCTTTAACAATTTTCCAATCACTGTAGATATCCTTTTCCAGAATACGTATGTCTCATAGTTTATTTATAAATCATCCTTTATTTTATTTACCAACAGCTCTATAAAGATTATTACAAGATAGTCACTATTCTAAGCACTGTACAAATATCAGTAGTTTCATTTCCAGAACAATCCAGTGGAGTAGGTACTTATATTAGCCTCACTGAAAGATAAAGAAAAAAAGACTCAAAGAGGGAAAAAGACTCAAAGAGGGAAAAATATCTTAACCTATGGACACATAACTCAAAATTATGTTAACCCAACTCAAAAGGCTGGGTTATGGTCCTAGCTTTTCATTAATACAAGAGCATATATTTTTATTAGTTTTCTCTTCAAATAATAGGAATACTTTTGTTTTAATAAGTAATTTTATGCAATTTATGTTTATTATGTATACGTGACCTTTTATCTCATCGTTTTATTCATTGTATACTTTCCCTTTTCCTTTCCTTTATTAAAATTTTTTATATCTTTATTTTATTTTGAGAGAGAGAGAAACAGAGAGTGAGCAGGGGAGGGGCAGAGAGAGAGAGGGAGAACACAGAATCTGAAGCAAGCTCCAGACTCTGAGCTGTCAGCACAGAGCCCGATGTGGGGTTCGAATCTATGGACTGTGAGATCATGACCTGTGCTGAAGTTGGACGGTCGACCAAATGAGCCATCCAGGTTCCCTGCCTTTTTCCTTTCCTATATGGTTTTGTTCTATGTTTTATTTATTTTTATATTGAAGTATAGTTGACACGCAATGTTACATTAATTTCAGGTGTATAGTGTACTGATTCAACAACTCTATACAAGATGCCCTGCTCACCACAAGTGTAACATCTGTCACATACAATGCTATTTACAGTATCATTGACTATATATTCCCTCTGCTTTACCTTTAATCCCAATGACTTATTCAATCCACAACTAAAAGTCTATACCTCCCACTTCCTATCACATATCCTGTGTGTCCCCTCAGCCTTTCTCCTCTGGCAAACATCATTTCGTACTCTCTTTAGGGGTATGTTTTTGCTTTATTGTTTGTTCATTTTTGCTTTTTTTCGATTCCGCATGTAAGTGAAACCATATGGTATTTGTCTTTCTCTGTCTCACAAATGGCAAAAACTCATTCTTTTTTTTTTATAGCTGAATAACATTCCTGTGTGTGTATATCACTTCTTCCTCAACCTCTCATCTATCAGTAGACAATCAGGTTGCTTCCACATACTGGCTATTGTAAATAATGCTGCAATACACAAGGTTGCATATATATTTTCAAATTAGTGTTTTCATTCTCTTAAGGTAAATATTCAATAGTATAATTACTGGATCATCTGGTATTTTTATTTTTAACTTTTTAGGGATATCCATACAGTATTCCACAGTGGCTGCACAAGTTTATAGTCCATCAATAGTACACAAGGGTTCCTTTTTCTCCACATCCCCACCAACACTTTGTATTTCTTGTCTTTTTGATTCTAGCCATTCTGATAGGTAAGAGCTGATACCTCATTGTCGTTTGATTCGCATTTCCCTGGTGATTAGTGATGTCAGCTGTGGTCTCTTGCTGTGTCCTTGGGGTGGTAGCTAGTTGAAAACTCTTTCTCTGTTGGTTACATTTCTGTGGGGTCTGTGAGCATGAGCCAGGAAATTTAGAGTTATCTAAAAATCAAGGCACCAGACAGGCTATAAGCTAATTTCTGGGAGATGTTAGTGAGCTGGAGAAAGGCAAAAAGAGAGCACAAACATGGCATCTGCCAGCTTTCATCCCTGGGAAGTACCCCAGGTAGCTTCTAGACATGTGTTAAATTTGATGCCCACCCCTTAGGGCAATGTTTTAAGATAAGCAACTAAGTCTGTTTCATAAAACATCTGTGCACTTTTTAATTACCTGCCTCTGCACTCGTCCCTGGTGGGGGTGAATCCAAAGGTATAAGCCCTTAATGAGCCATTTCTCCATTCACAACAGCCTTGTGGGTCTCATAGATATGAGACAAGTTGATCTTCAATGCTGAATGTTTTAGGGTCTCGCCTCTCTGTTACATGTCTTAAAAGTTGGGGTGGCCAATGTGGGTGTCAAACCCTTCACTCCTCAGGGAGAGCCCAGGTTTTCAGTTCTCTCTCCAGAATGGGATTTAAGGGAATGTGTCTCACTTCACAACTCTCTACCCACTTCAGTGCAGATTTTTTTCTTATTTGCCTTATCCATAAGAGATGTTCAGAAAGTTTCATAGGATGGGGTATATTCAGGATCTTTGTATGCCACCATCTTGAATTCGAACCCTTCAAGTAATTATTTTACTATGCCCATGTAACCTTAATTATATATATAAACATATTTATAATATATAGTGTTTATATATCTATATGTATATAGATATATAAATACAAACTTCTTGATTTACAATTTTGGAAAATGTGTAAGCCCCTTCCAATGGAACTAAAAAACATGAGAAAAATTATAGCTGTTTGTCAGTTATTTCTCAATTTTTTTCTCCCATTATCAAGATTTAAACTATTCTCATTTCTATGACCATAATCCCTGAAGTTCCATATTTATATTTATATATAAAGAACTAATTCCTTTCATGTCAAAGTTTCACACTTCCTGATTTGTATATGATAATTTATCTCTTAGTTGGTTAAATATTTAATATTTCTATCAAGTAATTTTTCTTTATCAGGAAATTTTTATAGATGTTCCATTTGTTGAATGTATATGCATTAGAGCAGGCTTTCTGTTCACATTTTTTAAAATGATATAAAATTTTAGCATGTTATTTCTTCCTGGAATTCCATATTGCTCAACTGTTGGATGACATCAAACTTGCTGAAGATAATGATGACACCAGTTTTTCATGCTTCACCTTCCATGTAATTTGATTTTTCTGTCTGAATATCATAGAATTTATTCTTGATCCTTCAAGTTTATTATTCTTATTTATGCTAACTTTTCCTGGAACCTATTTTGCATTTTTTGTTTGGAAAATTTTCTCCTGTTTCAGTTTATATCTTTTTGTTTTCTTATATTTATTTTTTCTGTAAATCTAATCATACTTGTCTTTGATTTCCTTTTGCATAGTCTTCTTGTGTTGGTCATTATTCCTGTCTCTGTTTTCAGTGGAATTTATTGCTCTGCTTCTAATGTAGTTTTCATTGCTGTATTTGTTTTATTCCCCCCCCCCCATGCATATGCTTAGTATTGAAATTATTTTCCTGCCAATTCATTTTTTAACAAGAAAATTTTATCTAGTACAGTTGTTTGCTGAACAATGTTTAAGGCAAGCAGATGGGTGTTGATCTGGGATTCCAAATTTAAGGGAAAGAGAAACCACATTGATAAATCAGCTTTTGGTATTCCCTCCTCAAAACAAGTAGTCACCCAGACAGAAGATGCTCATTCTCAGTGAAGCTTGTAGCCCTTAGAAATTTTGTCTGATGATGAGTGTTGATCTCTGCTTAGCCAATTCAATTTTCTGCTATGAAACTCGATGCCATTCATATTCTCTTTTTCATTATGATTGATCCACTATGATACTTTTCTTGCATCAGAAATAGAGATAGGAGAACATAGAGATGGTCTATAAAATATATCTTTCCTTCATCCATCATTTTTTATTAGGTTTCAGAAGGTGATGGAGTATAAACAGGCTATGACTTTACCAACTCTTTAATATTTGTTCTCTTTGACCATATCTCTTCTAAATTCCACCTTATCAACTAATCCTAGTTCACCTGATTGTGTATATAAGTCAGTTTAATTAGTATTTTCATGAAATCTGCAGTAAATTTCTTGCTCTGCGTTTATACTATCACATGAAGCATCAATTATCTGGTCATTGGAGAAAGGTTTATGCGACCTTCAATGCACTGGATTTTACACAGCAGTAGTTCTAGATGCAGTTGTGACTCACATGACATATTTCAAAATTATAACAAGTCTTCAAAATAGAACTCAAAATTCCTTAAAGCAAGAAAAAATTCATTCCTTGACATAAGAGATGTATGCACACCCTTTTCCTGAATTACTATGCTATGAAATGAACTAGCAACTATTTACTATTCTATCAGTCTAGAAAAAGCATATATTAAAATGAAAATATACCACTTCTAAATATCGTTTTCACAAATAGTGTCGAATTTATTTTATTTCTTCCTGAAAGGTTTTCTTGCATCTTTTGAAAGAGACATAAAAAAGGTACGAAAGTGTTCTCTCAGTATATCAATTAGTCAATGTTTAATTTTTCAGCCTTGCTTAGTGTTTTGCTCCCTCGACATATCAGATCATTTGATTTTTGCATGAATACATCTGCCTTTCAGTTGTAAACTACCAATGATAAGTTTTTAAAATCCGATTGTATTCGCATTAAATGTCTCATGATACTGACTTTTCTTTTTATCTTAACAAATTCCTTGTTGGATTGAAGAAACTTTGAGGGATGCCTGGATGGCTCAGTCAGATAAATGTCTAACTCTTGGTTTCTGCTCAGGTCATGATCTCATGGTTTGAGTTTGAGCTCTATATTGGGTTCTGCGCTGACAGTGTGAAGCCTGCTTAGGATTCTCTCTCTCCTTCTTTCTCTGCCCCTCCCCCATTCATTCTCTCTCAAAAAATATTGAAAAAAAAGAAACTTTGAAATCATTCTTAATGTAACAGTCTTTCTCAAAATAAAGACATAAAGAATTTAAAAAAAATAAAAAAGAGAGTAAGTGGGGGAAGAACAGAGAGGAAGACAGAGGATCTGAAGCAGGCTCCAGGCTCTGAACTGTCAGCATAGAGCCTGACACAGGGTTCAAACCCACGGACTGTGAGGTCATGACCTGAACTGAAGTTGGATGCTTAACCAACTGAGCCACCCAGGTGCCCCAAAGAAACAGTTTCTTATGTGTCTTTGGTGGATTTCTATTTTCATTCACATTTAAATGTATACAATTAAAACTTGTGAAAATATACAAAGGCATCAATGTAAAAAAATAAGCATCTATTTCTATTTTTATGAATATAACAAAGAATTTAATTTTCTGTTCACACACAAGTCATTTACCTCTAAGAGACTAATTAATATTTAAAGTATGGAAACACACTGCTGTTGTCTGCTCCCAACCAAACTAGCTACCTTTCACAGGGAGAGAGGTCTTCTAGCTTAATTCTCCTAGCATATGTCTGACATTCAGTCCCTTACTCTGCCTCATGGCAAATAAATAATTTCTCTGACGTGCCAGTTTAAGAATGAGATGCCTGCATGTGTCCAATGTTATGCTTTGCTTCTTTGTACCATAAAACATATAGGAAAGGCTTTATAGAGGGTGATCTTCATACCTCTAGCATTCCTTGATGGGGTAGGTAAAGCTGTTTAATTGATATATATAATATTGGTATAGTCTGCAGCCAAGTAAGATTTTTTTTGAGGAATTAAAGAAACAGTCATCTTTGGTCTCTCATCTATAGTCTGCTGGTCTTATTTCCCAATAGATTTAGAAATCAGATGGGGAAATTAGTGCTATAAAATCCTAAAATCTGGAGCATCTGGGTGGCTTGGTCAGTTAAGCATTCAACTCTTGATTTCTGCTCAGGTCATGGTCTCAGGTTCATGAGTTTAAGCCCCGCTTTGGGCAAACAGTGCAGAGGCTGCTGCTTATCTCTCTCAGTATAAATATACATTAAAAAAATAAACTCCTAAAAGCTATGTTAACTTACTTCATAAGAGTTTGGTGGCTTAACCAACACGCTAATGAATTTACACAGAAAAATAAAACAGCCAGGCAAAACAGAGAAATACTTATTAGTCAGCAGTATCTTGTTTTCTATAAGAAAATGTATGTGGGAAATCATGTGATTATTAAGTGACTGTATGTTAAATATTCAATTATATAATCTGGGTGAGATTCACTTTATAAACTTATGTCTGTCATGAGGGCTAGATGTTTAATTATAGTGGTCTGTATAGGTTCTTTACTAGAAATTGTTGGAGACACTGAAATTTTCTTCAGTCATACTTTTTCTAACTTTTAGGTAAATACATAATTCCCTTCAGGTCTGTTGGAAATAGTTGGGCCTCCACTAGGCTGGGTTCCTAAATGAATATGTAAAGAAGCCACCTAGTAAGGGACATCACCAAGACAGTGACATCAGTTTTCTAACTTTACTCCACCTCACAAGAACAATGAAGAACTATTCATGGGCAAGACACCAGTGAGGAAATCTGAGGACATAGTGGTAAGGCTGAAACATACTGCTGTTCCACAGAGCCCAAGACAGACTGTGTTAGAAGGGTAAAGGAATAGCTCCACATTGATCACATTATCCTTTCCCCAGACAATTATCTCCCTCAATATTGGGTCCCTTCTTGGGAGCCTCTTTTCTCAGGTCTGTCACATGGGGATTGCTAGGAAATGTGATGGTCTTGACCATTAGGAACCTGTGATAGAGGAAGGGCTTCCAATAACCAGCACTCAGATCTTGGAAGATGGAGTTTCTACTTGCAGTGCCCAAATAGCAGCCCCAATCAGGGGCTTTACTTATCTGTACAGTCAGGATGGTAATGCATTCTGACCAGGGAACTTGATAGGACATAAATCTTCCTGATTCAGTAATTAAACTCAAGCTCCTCTTTGGCCCTAGCCTGGTCTATCCCAACCCAGAGAGGGAGAGCTGAATCATACTCCAGCCTACCATTGAGTATAGCTTCTGAAACCTGCTGACCAGAAATCCCAAACAGGAACACCAGGGAATTTGCCTGGAGCCGGTCTTCCTATCATGCCTTTGAAGCCTCATTTATTGCTGAATGTAGCACCTGAGCCCACCCAACCAGAAAACCAGGCCAGAACACATGGAAAACTCTGTAGCCCAGGTACGCTTGAGTGGAGAGTCTGGTAGGCAGAACCAATCAATTACAGAACAAAGCCAGGTGCCCTGTTCAGGCAGGATACAAGGCATGAGTTAGCTTGACTTGAGATCACAAAGAGCTTTATGAATTTGGAGCAGGTCTCCCATTCTGCCCTTGCAGAGAAACGAATTCTTAGCCCTGCCCATTGATGAATATCACCCTCAGGTACTTGACCAGGTGGCATAGCCTATCCAGCAAAACTACTCAAAGTAAAACTTGAATACAGAGCACATTCTGTGGGTTTCCCCATCACCAAAACACAACTGGTGACCTTTCTAGCCAGGGAATTCATTGCATGATTGTCTGATTTAGGTCCCCAAGCTACAAGAATTCTCTGGGGCCTGTACTGCTGCCCTGCTAGGGCAGGGAAGCAGATTTGTAACCCCACATACAACTGAGTATATATACCAAGTTCTGACCACTAGGAAGACTGACCAAAGAATCCAGATAATCACCTAGAGCTATGCTTAAGCAGGAAACCAAACCAGCAATCTTACCCAACTATTCCCAGCCAGTTGTCTGTCCCTCAGTCCCAGAGCACTATAGGTGGCCTCACTCCACAACAGGCTCTGATATAAAACCCTACTTCCTCAAAGATGTTACTTGCAAACATGTCCAGAAACCCAAAGCGAGCTGTCTGGTAAATAACCCTCTCTGCCAAAGTGAACCTGTAATGTCTGAAAGAAGACAGCATTGATCAAATCTGCAGGTGCCAACATAAAAAAAAATCAAGGACCATGAAAAATCAGGCAAACATGATCCTACCAAAGGAAGCAAATAAAGATCCAATAACTGATACTACAGAAATGGGGATCTATGAACTTCAGACAAATAGTTCAAAATAATCCTCTTAAAGTTTAGTAAAGTACAGGAACACATAGACATACAACTAAGTATAATTAGGAAAATTTCAGAGTTGAAAAATACCATGACTGAAAAACCCAATAGAGAACTTCAAAAGTAGATTCAATACACAGAAGAAAATATCAGTGACTTAGAATAAGACATGTGAAATCATCCATCCAGAGGAGAAATAAGGAAAGGCAACCCATGGGACTCAATCAAAAGAAACAATATCCTAATTATGGGAATTCCAGGAGAAGAAAAAGGGACAGAAAGTATATTTCATACAATAATGGTTGATAACTTCTCAAATCTAGGGAGAAAAATGGACACCAAGATCCATGAGGCCAAAAAAAAGTTTGAACTCAAATAGAGCTATACCAAGATATGTTGTAATTAAATTGCCAAAACCCAAAGATAAAAAATTTTGAAAGCAGCAAGAGAAAGGAGAGTTTACATAAAGCCCCAAAAAATAATTGGCAGATTTCTCAACAAACTTTTCAGGCTGAAAGAAAATGGGATGTTGTATTCAAAATGTTGAAATAAACAAAAAAGTCAACCAAGAATTCAGTGTCTTCAACATTGTTGAATATAGAAGGAGAGAGAAAAACTTTCCCAAGTAAACAATGGCTATCATGAAGGAGACAAAAGATAACAAATGCTGGGGGCAGATGAGGGGGATTGTGGAGAAAAGGTAACTCAACTGTATTTATGGTGGGACTGTATATTCAGAAAGTTATTGTGGAAAACTTAATGGAGATTCCTTAAAACATAGAATGGGGGGTGTCTGGGTGGCTCACTCGGTTGAGAGTCCAACTTCAACTCAGGTCATGATCTCCTGGTTTGTGGGTTCAAGCCCCACCTCAGGCTCTGTGCTGACAGCTAGCTCAGAGCCCAGAGCCTGCTTCGGGTTCTGTGTCTCCTTCTCTCTCTCTGACCCTCCCTTGCTCGTGCTGTCTCTGTCTCTCAAAAATAAATAAAAGCATTAAAAATTTAAAAAAAAAAACATAGAATGAAATGTTATTGAGCCATGAGAAGAGGGAAATCTTATTATTTGCAACAACATGGATGGACCTTGAGAGCATTATGCTAAGTATGGTTGTCAGAGTAAGACAAACAGTGTATGATCTCACTTACAAGTAGAATTTAAAAGCAAACAAACTCACAGAAAAAGAGATATGATACAGGGGGTGAGGGGGAAGGAATAAGAGGAAGGTGGTCAAAAGGTATAAACTTCCAGTTATAAGCATGGGGATGTAATGTACCACAAGATGACTATAGTTAACACTGCTGTATGATATATTGCATGAGTTCTCATCATAAGGGGAAAATATACTTTTTAATCTATAAGAGGTGATGGATGTTAACTAAATTTATTGTGGCAATCACTTTACACTATATGTTAGTCAAATTGTCATGTTGTACACCCTAAGATATTGCTGTATGTTAATTTTATCTCATTAAAACTAGGAAAAAACCCTAAAAACTAACACCAACTGTAATAAAATTCTAATCATACACTATCAATAGAATACAAGAAGATTACATGACTTCTATGGCATTCCTTGTAAAAATGCATCGCCTGAATCAAGTCATGTGGAAACAAACACACCCAAATGGAGGGACATTCTACAAAATAATCACGTAATCTGCAAATTATGTGGGCCATGAAAGTCAAGGGCAGCTGAGGATATGTTCTAGATTAAAGATGACTACAGAGACATGACAACGAAAGTAATGTGTGATCTCAGGGGCACTTGGGTGGCCCAGTCAGTTAAGCATTTGAGTCTTGATTTCAGTTCAGGTCATGGGCCCAAGGTTGTGGGATTGAGCCCTGTGTCAGGCTCTGTGCTGAACATAAAGCCTGCTTAAGATTTTCTCTTTCTCTCTCTTTCCCCCTCCCCCTCCCCAATTCCTGCTCTCTCTCTCTTAAAAAAAAAAAAACAAACAAAAACAAACATTCTCTCTTCCTCTGCCCATCTCCCCAGCTTGTGCTCTCTCTAAAATTAAATTAAAGGTAAGGTGTGATCCTGGACATTATTAAGACAATTAGCAAAAGTTAAAAGGGTGTTGAGGATTTAATGATAGTAATGTGCATGAGTTAATTTCATCATTTTGTGGGAGAATATCCTTGTTTGTAGAAAACACACACCATTCTTAGATCTGAATTGAGCATTGTTCCAAAGGAAAAAAAAAGAAGAAAACCCATTTATCAGTCTTTCCCTTGCCCCATCCTCACATCAATCTCTATAGGCCACTGAGATTTTAGGGTTTATTAGTTATAAATATTTGGCAACCTTAACTAATGCGCCTCTTGACCTTCCCCTATGACAGGTTATTTATTAGTGTGGGGCTTGCTGCGTCTTAGCAGTATGCAATAGTAAAGGTTTCCCAAACTAAACTTTTATTACTTCAAGGTGGGATTGCTGCTAAGAGCAGAGGCTCCAAAGTCTGAAACCTGGCTTCTCCATTTGCCAAATCTGTGATCTTGGGAGGCGGCATATTATCTCTGTTCACCAATATTTTATTTGTAATCATAATAGTACACAATCCATAAAGTTGTTGTGAGAATTCTACACTTATTATATGGAAAGCCCTTAAAATACTGCCTAACACAGAGGAATAAAATTACCAGTTTTTGCCTTTGCCTCCTTTTTTAATTTAAACTGTGTAATACTATTAAACATAAATGTTATTTTCAACATTTTTTTCCAGGGGCGCCTGGGTGGCTCAGTTGGTTAAGCGTCTGGCTTTGGCTCAGGTCATGATCTCATAGTTCATGGGTTCAAGCCCCGCATCGGGCTCTGTGCTGACAGCTCAGAGCCTGGACCCTGCTTCGAATTCTGTATCTCTTTCTCTCTTTCTGACCCTCCCCTGCTCATGCTATTTCTGTCTCTCAAAAATAAATAAAAAACATAAAAAAATTAAAAAACACATTTACTTCCAGAAAGACAACCTTCAAAATTCACAGATATTATGTAATACCAATATATTAATGTAAATTAATTCATAAATTTGCTTCTAGCAAATCCTAGTGAAGCGTTAAAGGGCAATGGAAGAGCGGTTCTTAGTTCTGAGAATATCACTTAAGGCATAGAAAAGGATGAGAAAAAATGTTTTGTGTGGTAGCTGAAAGATTAAAAATATTGAGAAGATAATGGAACAGAGTATCTTTCTAATGCAGTGAAAGGATTGAGTTTGGACACACACACAAAAAAAATAGGAAACTATATTCTGCATTCCTTAACCCACTTGATTTAACCCTTTAAATCCGTTTAACAAAAGTAACATACCCAGATGCTAGAACACTAGAAGAAATAATACATTATACATTTTTTTCTTTCTGTGTATTTTAAGAGTTTAATGGTTTAAATAATAGAAAATCATAATTTGATGCTTTCCTTCACTATATTTAATTAGCTGAAGACAAGAACATACCAAAGCATGTAATGCTCTCCCAGAAAAGTATATAAAGTCTTCCTATATTTGCTAAGTATGTATAAGATTTCTGCAGGCAAGTTAATGGCTTAGATATTTAATAAAGAGAGACTCAAAGAGCACCGACTTCTATCCTTCCTGAGATATCTTGGGATTAGATATGAATTTGATTTGACACAAATATCCCCATTTTCATAAATTCATATTTATGATTCATTTTTACCTCTGCTTTTAAACTTGCTGTAAAGTTATGTGATAATATTCATGGAATTTTCCTTTTCAGTTACAACTTTGTTAGTGATCTGAAATAAGGTTTAAGATGACAGTCATTATTTGGTTTCTATTTCATTTTTTAAGCCATATGCATTTATTGTACTATTTTGATTTGTCCATAGTCCCTCTCATGTATAGAGGACTTTTACTAGAAAGTATATGCCTCTATCTTCTGACCAGTGCATTTAAATAAATCTGGTTTAGTTTTGTTTGTTCTTATCTCTCCATTTTCCATTCAACACACATCAAAGTATAAGGGATGATTTTATTTTTATTATTTTTATGTTTTTTATTCATTTTTGAGAGACAGAGAGAGACAGTACGAGCAGCAGAGGGTCAGAGAGAGAGGGAAATACAGAATCTGAAGCAGGCTCCAGGCTCTGAGCTGTCAGCATTAGCTGGGCAGGGACAGAGGGAAACTTCTGCAGAAATGAAATTTTTAAAATCTTTTGCTGGCTTGGAATTATATGGGTGTATAAAAGTACAAGCTATATACTTAGTTGTATATTTTAATAAAATGCACCACAATGTTTAAAAAGAGAATGAGCAAAGGTAATATCAGTATTCTCCTACAATAGAGCTTTTGAATTGTAACTCATCAATAAAATTTGAAAGAGTTGTGTGTTAAGAGAAGGAAAAGAGGCCAAGTCATGAAGTAAGAGTCCATGGAGGGTGGGAACTAGAAATCACCCCCAGGGGCCACTGGAAAGTGGTGAGAGCATTAGTGAAATATTCCAGATCTAGCTTTCTGTTGTTCATTTATCAACTCCCTAAAATCACCGCAGCTTTTTCTTACTCCTGTTGCCATCCTAAATATAAAAAACATCTGGGAAAGCAGGCAACAAACAGCAGCAGCTGTTATTATTGGCACAGAACAAAGGAGAAAAGCACAGAGATGGCAGCGTGTAGCAAAACAGCGATAAACTGGGCCAAGCAGCAGTGGCGTGCCTAAGATGGCAGAGAACTCAATACCAGGATGGGAGGCCAGCAATATTTCTACTTTACAAAGCTAGCAAGAAAAGTTCAGCACAAATGATTGTGTTTAGTCAATCATGAATGCATAACCAATAACTAAATTTTTTTTTTCACAAAAACATGCAGTTTTAGGGCACCAAGGTGTCCCAAGCTCAGGTCACAATCTCACACTTAGTGAGACTAAGCCCCATATTGGGCTCTGTGCTGATAACCTGGAGCCTGCTTGGGACTCTCTGTCTCTGCCCCTCCCCCACATGTGCTCTTTCTCAAAATAAACAAACATTCTTAAAAACATGCAGTTTCTCAGTATCCCAAACCAATTCTATATTCTAACACAGATTTATTTTTATTTATTTTTATTTTATTTATTTATTTATTTACTTATTTTTGTTAAGTTTCTGGAGTGTTATAGATTTAATTTACTTTTTTTAAAAAAATAGTTTATGGTCAAATTGGTTTCCATATAACACCCAGGGCTCTTCCCCACAAGTGCCCTCCTCCATCACCACCACCTCTTTTCCCCCTCCCCCTCCCCCTTCAACCCTCAGTTCCTTTTCAGTATTCAATAGTCTCTCAGGTTGTGCATCCCTCTCTTTCCCCAACTCTCTTTCCTCCTTCCCCTCCCCCTGGTCCTCCATTAGGTTTCTCCTGTTCTCCTGTTAGACCTATGAGTGCAAACTTATGGTATCTGTCCTTCTCTGCCTGACTTATTTCACTTAGCATGACACCCTTGAGGTCCATCCACTTTCCTACAAATAGCGAGATTTCATTCTTTCTCATTGCCATGTAATACTCCATTGTGTATATATACCACATCTTCTTGATCCACTCATCAGGTGATGGACATTTAGGCTCTTTCCATGTTTTGGCTATTGTTGACATTGCTGCTATGAACATTGGGGTACATGTGCCCCTATGCGTCAGCATTTCTGTATCCCTTGGGTAAATTCCTAGCAGTGTTATTGCTGGGTCATAGGGGAGTTCTACTGATAATTTTTTGAGGAGCCTCCACACTCTTTTCCAGAGCAGCTGCACCAGTTTACATTCCCACCAACAGTGTAGGAGGGTGCCCATCTCTCCACACTCTCGCCAGCATCTGTAGTCTCTTGATTTGTTCATTTTAGCCACTCTGACTGGCATGAGGTGGTATCTCAGTGTGGTTTTGATTTGTGTTTCCCTGATGATTAGTGATGTTGAGCATCATTTCATGTGCCTGTAGGCCATTTGGATGTCCTCTTTGGTGAAGTGTCTGTTTATGTCTTCTGCCCATTTCTTCACTGGGTTGTTTGTTTTTCAGGTGTGGAGTTTGGTGAGTTCCTTGTAGATTTTGGATACTAGCCCTTTATCTGATATGTCATTTGCAACTATCTTTTCCCATTTAATCAGTTGCCTATTAGTTTTCTTGATTGTTTCCTTTGCAGTGCAGAAGCTTTTTATCCTGATGAGGTCCCAGTAGTTCATTTTTGCTTTCATTTCCCTTGCCTTTGGGGATATGTTGAGTAGGAAATTGCTGCGGTTGAGGTCAGGGAGGCTGTTTCCTACTTTCTCCTAGAGGGTTTTGATGGTTTACTGTCTCACATTCAGGTCCTTCAGCCATTTTGAGTGTATTTTTGTTAATGGTGTAAGAAAGTGGTCTAGTTTCATTCTTCTGCATGTTGCTCTCCAGTCCTCCTAACACCACCTGCTAAAGAGGCAGTCTTTTTTCCATTGGATACTCTTTCCTGCTTTGTCAAAAATTAATTGGCTGTACATTTGTGGGCCCAGTTCTGGGTTCTCTATTCTATTCCATTGGTCTATGTGTCTGTTTTTGTGCCACGGATGTCTTTTTAAACTAACATCTTTCAGCTTACTGAGTACTTACAGTTTGTTAAGTAAATCTAGGGTAAGATGAAATAATTTACTTCTTTGTATTCTCAGCAATTTTAGATAGCTTGGCTAAGTAAGCTCTGAACCTTGCATTTATATGCCTTTCAAAGATAGGAGAACAAGACACAAAATCTAGGACCCTCTACTAGGGCACTTAGAATGAGACCTTGCATAGAGTCCAAGAAAGATGATAGAATAAATACAAATAGTTATTATAAAAATAAGAATATATAAAAAAACATGGTAAGTCTACAATAAAAAAGGAAAGTCACCAAGTTGCAAATGAAAAAGAAAATCAAACAATAATATAGCAGGAAAATTTTATCCAAGAGAAAATTAGTATTGCCTTATACATATAAAAAACAAAAAACAATATTAAAAATATATGGAGTCATATGTTGATAATTCATCTAAATTTTCCAGTAAGAAAAACCAATTCTAAACTTCTATGCATAACGATTTTATAAGGTGAAGACTTACAAAGAGGAAGTCACAAAGCACCATGAGAAATTCACAAATTCACCACAGCAATATGATTTTAACACAGCTATCCTGGATAGATCTATCAGCCCAATCCAAAAAGTATTAGAAAAATTCAAGAATAAAATTAATAAGCTTAGCACAAATGGTATAAAGAACATATTTCTCAAGCAGTATTTTAAGCACATATCAAGTATTAATGAAACATTATATAAATTTCTGCAAACTGAGAAGGATTAGCATAAAACATTATTGTTCTAAACTTTTTTTAAATAACTAGAACTTCTCATTCAGCTAGAAATTTAAGAATGCAAATCTGAATAAATCCTGAATCAAAGATAAGTTATACTCAAACAATAAATTTTAAAAGTGAATCATAAAGAAATGCTTATAGGATTCAGCTTATGAAACAGAAAATAAATGTGTACAGGATTAATATAAGTGGGCTAATCCACTAATAAAAGAAAAAGATCATCAGACTACAGCAGAATATAGAAGCAAGGAATAATAAATAAAACCATAACATTGAATCCAAAAGCACAGAAATCAAAAGAAAAAAATTTAAAGAATGTTAAAATACCCACAATAAGAGTAAGAAAAATGTATTCTAACAAATTTGAAAGGCTATAATAAATGGAGAACTTTCTCGAAAAGTAAAATTCATTAAAATTGAAGAAGAAATTGACAATATGAATTCTACAATAAGCATTTAAGATTGAATCCATAATTATCTTTCTTTCACCAAGCCCTGAAAACCTTAGTGATATTACTTATCAGGATTATCAAGTAATCAAAAGACACTTGCAACTCTATAAAGACTCAATATGAGAACAAGGGGGAAAGGAGAAGTCAGGAAGTCTTCAACTCATTGTGTGAAGCCAGCATTATCTTACCAACACCAGGTAAGAACATGTGAGAGTGAGAAAGTACAGGTAAATTCCATTCATAAATATGAAGAATCCTGAATGAATAACCCGAATAAATAATCCTGACTCTTTTAATATATAAAATCAAGATACACTATGAGTTAGTTGGATTTATCTTGGGATTTCAAGTTTGGTATAATACTAGAAAGTGATTTAGTTAACAGATTAATTTTAAAAATTCAGTTGAAAGGGCGCCTGGGTGGCTCAATAGCTTGAGTGCCCTACTTTGGTCCAGGTCATGATCTCATGGTTTGTGAGTTCCAGCCCTGTGTCAGGCTCTGTGCTGACAGTTTGGAGCCTGGAGCCTCCTTTGAATTCTGTGTCTCCCTCTCTCTTTGCCCCTCCCCAGCTCGCTCACTGGCTCATTTTCTCTCTTTCTCTTTCTTTTCTCTGTCAAAAATAAATAAAAAATAAATTAAACAAACTTAAAAAATAAAATAAAAATTCAGTTGAAGAATTCCAGTCCAGGTTGGTGACCTACGGAAACCTAAACCTACCCCCTCCACTGACACACCAAATTTACACCTATTTAGAGAGCAACTCCTTCTCAAGAATAACTCAAGGCCCAACAAACCAGTTTCTGCAGAACAAAAGATAGACAAAGTGAGTAACAAAGGGAACCCCCACCCCAGTGGTGCAAACTACAATGGAGTAGGATAGTGCTGAGGAATGAGAAGCAGATACATCTTAATAGGACACATAAAAAAGCAAGACTTTGAAAGAGCAACTAGTAGATAAAAGATCTAACCACAGAACTCCACCAAATGATGAGAGAGCTGCTGGAACTCTCTCTGGGTTAGAGGAGCTGGTGAGTGCCATGGTTTGTATTCCCCTTCCACTCTGATAGTGCTGACAGGAGCAGGGTCCAGGCACCATCCCTATCCTGCTGAGCTCACTGAGTCCTGAGACCTTAGCTTACACCAGCTCCAGACAACCTGGGGAACAGAAAAGAGCTGCTCTTTAAAAGATCAACTAGAAAAACCTACTAAACGGGAGAGGATATTTGCAAATGATGTATCTGATAAGGAGTTAATATCTAAATATATAAAGAACTTATACAACTCAACACCAAAAAGCAATCTGATTAAAAAGTGGGCAGAGGACCTGAATAGATATTTTTCCAAAGAAAACATGTGGATGGCAAACCTGTACATGAAAAAATGCTCAACTTCACTCATTATCAGGGAAATGCATATCAAAACAACAATGAAAGATCACCACACACCTGGTAGCGAGGATGTGGAGAAAAAGAAGCCCTGTGTGCTGTTGGTAAGAATGTTAATCGGTGCAGCCACTTTGGGAAACATTATGGAGTTTCCTCTAAAATTTAAAACCAGAAATACCATATGATCCAATAGTTCCACTCTAGGGTATTTTCCCAGGGAAAATGAAAACAATAACTTGAAAAGATAGATACACTCCAATGTTTATTGAACCAGAATTTATAAAAGTGTCCATCAATAGACAAGTGTATAAGGAAAATGTGATATATATTCAATAGCATATTGCACACCATAAAAGGAATGAGATCATTGTATTTAAGATAACACGGATGGACCTAGAAAGTATGCCACTTGCTCTCTGTCTCTATCTCTCAAAACAAAAACATAAAAAAATTAAAACAACAACACCACTTTATTGCATAGTCAAAATTTGCTAAAAGAGTAGATTTTAGGAATTCTCATCACAAGAAAAAACTGGTTCGTAACTCTGGGTGGTGATGGATGCCAGTTAAACTTATTGTGGTGACCATTTCATAATGTATGTGAATATCAAATCATTATGTTGTACACCTGAAACTAATACAGTGTTATATTCCAATTATATGTCAATTTTAAAAAACAAAACACAAAAAAAGAAAGTATGCTACGAGAAATAAGTCAGACTGAGAAAGACGAATACCACATAATTTCACTCATAAATGGAATTTTTTGTCATTAAAATATGTAATAGCAATGCAATGAGACAGATAATAGCTATACTTGTGGTGAACACAGCATAATGTATAAACTTGTCAAATCACTAAGTTGTATACCTGAACTGAAACTAAAATAACATGTGTTAACTACTTAAAAAAATTAATAAAAGAACAATTGGAATATAAGGAAGCTAGCCCCAGAACCATGTTAAATGGCAGGTGAGCTGCTAGAACTCTCTCTGAATCAGAGAGGTTGGTGAGAGCCTCAGTGTCTGTTTCCCCTACATCTTTTTTTTATGTCTTTATTATTTTATTTTGAGAGTGAGTGGGGGAAGTGCAGAGAGAGAGGGAGACACAGATCCAAAGCAGACTCCAGGCTCTGAGCTGTTAGTACAGAGCCCGACACAGGGCTCGAACCTATGGACTGTGAGATCATGACCTGAGCCGTAGTTGGATGCTTAACTGACTGAGCCACCCAGGTGCCCCTATGTTTCCCCTTACACCCTGATAAGGTGAACAGACAGTGTCCTGTTGCTTTAGCAAGAATACTGCCTCAGTGATCCCTGGTCCCTGAGTCCACAACAGCCTCAGCTATCCCACTAAGATGACCCCAGGACAGTACACACCAGGACACCCCTGGTCAGCACTCACCACAGCTGCTGCCATCACACCAAGATGACATAGATGCAAAGAATCCCAGAACACTCTGGGCCCACACCACTTTAGCTTCAACAGACTTGCTAAGTCACCCCAAGCTAAAAGCATTCTGGAACTTCTGGCTTCATGTCTGCTTCAACTCCAGCTATCCCACCAGTGTGCCCCAAGCATGGAGCACCCCAAGAACTGGCCTGGGCCCACCTCTGTTCCAGAAGCCTTACCAAAGCACCTCTTATGGAGTGCCCTGGGAACCACTGGGAAACCTTACCACAGGTCCAGTCACTCGGCCAGGCACCGACTGTACCTCAGGACACCCCAGCCCATGCCAGCCTTGGCTCCAGTTGCTTCACGAAGGTGCCCCTGTGACACATACCCTGGGACACCCTACCATATACCTAGTTCAGCTTCAACTGTCCTGCGACGGTGCCCTCTAAATGAAGAGTACTAAGATTGCCCCCACCCAATGCCCAATTTAGTTACAGCTCTCCAGCTAGAGACCACCATACACACACCCCCCCCCCCCCCCCCGCCCCAGGATCCATGGCTCCTGCCTCACCTTATCTTCAGCTGTCCCACTGGGGCACCCCCTATGTGGAGTATCCCAGGACACCTCAGCTTGCACCCACTTTAGCTATCCTGCTAGAGGGCCTTATTTGCCAAAACTTTGGGACCACACTGGCATATGCCACTTCACATCTAAACATCCCACTAAGGCAGTCTCAGCACAAAGTGCCTCATGACCTTGAGCCCACAGAAGTAACAGCTCCACCCAGTCAGCCAAAGTTGCCAGACATAAATGGTTTATCCAGGGGCTAACAACACAAAAGATCATTCCTTCAAATTTAGGAGAAGTAGTTGTTTGGCCTAATTCATAGAAACAAATACAGACAGTCAAGCAAAAGGGGAAGACAGAGTAATATATCCTGAAAGAAGAAATAAGACAAAATCTTGAAGAAGAACTAAATGAGGGGTGCCTGGATGGCTCAAACAATTAAGTTTCTGACATTGGCTCAGGTCATGATCTCATGGTTTGTGGATTTGAGCCCAATGTTGAACTCTGTGCTGACAGCTCAGAGCCTGGAGTCTGCCTCAGATTCTGTGTCTCCCTCTCTGTCTGCCCCTCCCCTGCTCATACTGTCTTTCTCTCTGAAATACAAACATAAAATGTTATATATAAAAAAAGAACTAAATGAAATAAAGAAAAACAATATGCATAATAAAGAGTTTCAAGTAATGATTACAAAGATCACTGGACTGGAGAGAAGAGTGGAAGAAATTCAACAAAGAGAAAATGTTTCTTAAAAATCAGACTTGAAGAGGAGACTGAGCCAAGATGACAGAGAAATAGGGGGACCCATACTTCCCACCTGCATCTCTCAAACAAATAAGGGCTGAAGCCAAAGGATTCTGAACGTCAAGAATCTGGGCAGAAAGGAAGCAGAGTCTATTAGGAAGACAGCCTCATAGGTGTGTGATTGCAAGCTGGGGGAGACAAAAATGGGCCAGGACATGAAGGCATGGAGGGGAGGGAGCCCCTTCTGTGCAGAGACAAAGAGAAGAGAAAGAGTGGCTGGTGAGATGTAAGACTATAGCTGGCCTGGGATGGAGAGGGATCCTATCATCCCATCTCTAACCACAGGACTTTCAGAGAGAGAACCCATCTCTAACTGTAGAACTTTCCTCTGACTGGGTGCCCTAGTCCTGTGCTGGTCTAGGGGACAAAAGAAGTTCCCACTAAGTTAAGGCAGTACCCCAGAGACGCAGTGGTCATGACTCATGGGATTACATTTCAGGCGGCATCATTATTGTGCAGGAAGTGAGAGGCTGGAATGCAGCTGAGCATGGGGCATAGATGGCCCACCTCTTCTGAACCCGGGGCACAGTGAGGACAGATCCAAAGGAGTGATTTGGGACACCCGGTCCGAGGAGAAGGGCCTGGGAGGTCGGCATTTTTCTCCCCACAACCACCAAGGCAGGGTCTCAGGGATTGGTCCGTGTGGCCATGAGTGGACGTGGGACCTGCCTACAGCAAACCACACCCACTTGCACTGGGTAACTGTTTTTTTTTTTTTTAAAGGGAGCCAGATACATGCTGTGGAAGCAGCCCCTCCCCCAAGACCAGACTGCTGCATTGCCGTAATTAACACTAGTTCAGTTCGTACTATTCAGATATATTTTCCCTTTTATCATTCTTATCTCTCCTCTCCTCTGGACTGGTTATTCTGGTTATAGCTTTGCTTATTTGTTAAATATACACATTTAATTCATCCTCTTATTGCCTGTTCTACACCTCCTTCTTTACCTTCCCTT
>PJEM01009848.1:0-67601 GCA_004023845.1 Helogale parvula | reverse complement strand
TCTCTCCACACCCTCGCCAGCATCTATAGTCTCTTGATTTGTTCATTTTAGCCACTCTGACTGGCGTGAGGTGGTATCTCAGTGTGGTTTTGATTTGTGTTTCCCTGATGATGAGTGATGTTGAGCATCGTTTCATGTGCCTGTAGGCCATCTGGATGTCCTCTTTGGAGAAGTGTCTGTTCATGTCTTCTGCCCATTTATTCGCTGGGTTATTTGTTTTGTGGGTGTGGAGTTTGGTGAGTGTCTTGTAGATTTTAGATACTAGCCCTTTATCTGATATGTCATTTGCAGCTATCTTTTCCCATTCTGTCGGTTGCCTATTAGTTTTCTTGATTGTTTCCTTTGCAGTGCAGAAGCTTTTTATCTTGATGAGGTCCCAAGAGTTCAGTTTTGCGTTCATTTCCCTTGCCTTTGGGGATGTGTCGAGTAGGAGATTGCTGCGGTGGAGGTCTAGGAGGTTTTTTCCTACTTTCTCCTCAAGGGTTTTGATGGTTTCCTGCCTCACATTCAGGTTCTTTAGCCATTTTGAGTTAATTTTTGTGTATGGTGTAAGAAAGTGATCTAGTTTCATTCTTCTGCATGTTGCTGTCCAGTTCTCCAAGAGGCAGTCTTTTTTCCATCGGATAGTCTTTCCTGCTTTGTCAAAGATTAATTGGCCAGCTTCCAGCTTTTCTGATCTTCCTTTAATTATTCGATTTTTAAAAAAATATTTTGCTTTTCTCTTTTCCTTCTTTCCTTCCTTCCTTCTTCCCTTCCTTTCCCTCTTCTTTCTTTCTTTCTCTTTCTCTTTCTCTTACTGGTCAGTCAAGAAATTGAGTGAATGTTTTAGATAGATTTTGAGTCTCATACCTTCTATGATTTATTCTCTTCTAGATCCTCCCCACTCCACCCCCCAATTCCGGCTCATCTGCCAGCCTGGTTCTCCACCAACAACTCAAGATGTGGGTTGGTGAGTGTGCTCTGACAAACATGCAAATCTAAAGGGGCACTTTCTGCTCATAAGGCTAGACTTTTCTCCACTTTATTTACTTTTGAAGAACTATTATATATGCAATTTGTTTATTAAAAATTTTTTTGTTTAATGTTTATGAATTTTTGAGAGAAAGAGAGAGAGGGAGGGGCAGAGAAGCAGGGAGATACAGAATCCAAAGCAGGCTCCAGGCTCTGAGCTGTCAGCACAGAACCCTTTACAGGGCTCAAACCCATGGACTACAAGATCATAACCTAAGCTGAAGTCAGAGGCTTTAATTGACTGAGCCCTCCAAGAACCCCACAATTTGTTTATTTTGAACATTATTTTATTTTCCTTATTATTTTTTGTTTTTATTTTGAGAGAGACAGAGAGAGTGTGAGCAGGGGAGGGGCAGTGGGAGAGGGAGACTCCCAAGCAGGCTCTGCCCCATCAGCACAGAGACCAACGCGGGCTCAAACCTAAGAAACTGTGAGGTCATGAGCTGTGAGATCATGAGCTGAAATCAAGAGGTGGATGCTCACTGAATGAGTCACGCAGGTGCCCCTAAACATTATTTTAAATAGTTTTATTATTGTAATTTATGAGAGGGGTTGTCCAAACAAGCTGCTCTACCATTATCCGAAGTTAAAATTTGTTTTCAAACCATTTTTTTAAAAACACACCACCTGCAAAGACCTCGCAGGGAAGCGATCTAGGTATGATGTATTTTATTTTATTTTTTAAATGTTTATTTTTAAGAGAGAGAGAGAGAGAAAGAGAGGCAGAGAGAAAGGGAGAGACAGAATCCGAAACAGGCTCCAGGTTCTGAGCTATCAGCACAGAGTCTGATGCGGGGCTTGAACCCACGAATCATGAGATCACATCCTGAGCCAGTCAGATGCTTAACTGACTTGAGCTACCTAGGTGTCCCTAGGTGTGATGTATTTTAAGAATATGGTTTTGGAGCGCCTGGGTGGCTCAGTTAATCATCTGACTTCAGCTCAGGATATGATCTCATGATTTGTGGGTTCAACCCTGCATCAGGCTCTGCGCTGACAGCTCAGAGCCTGGAGCCTGCTTCAGATTCTCTGTCTCCCTCTCTCTCTCTGCCCCTCCTCTGCTTGCACTCTGTCTCTCTCTCTCTCTCAAAAAATAAATAAATATTTTAAGAAAAAAATACGGTTTTGGGGGCACCTGGGCAGCTCAGTCGGTTAAGCATCCAACTTTAGCTCAGGTCATGATCTCACAGTTCATGGGTTCAAGCCTTGCATTGGCCTCTGTGCTGACAGCTAGCTCAGAGCCTGAAGCCTATCTTTGGATTCTGTATCTCCCTCTCTCTCTGATCCTCCCCTCTCACGCTGTCTCTCTCTGTCTCTCAAAAAAAATAAAATTAAAAAAGAAATTAAAAAAAGAAAAAATATGATTTTAGAAAGAATCAAGATTTACTAAAATATTATAAAAAATTAAGGGAATATAAATTTTTAGGGGGAAATCACACTCTGAGGTGCACTCTGAGGTGCCTACATTAGTTTTTAAAAGGGAAAGAAAACTATAAAGGGGATAAGCTGCCAAACTATGATATCAAATTAAAACATCAGTAGTTTTCACAGCGGACTTTAACATCAAAGAGGCTGACACACTGCCGCATGGGATTGAAAGCCTGCCATTTTAAAACACTCTGTCAGATTGGGGTCAGTTGGTATGTTAGATGTCTTCTAGTTGATCCCACCTCCCTCAAATGACAAACAACACACATTCCTGAGGATGTTGCTAAAACAGCTGCCACAGGGGTGCCTGGGTGGCTCAGTCGGTTGGGCATCCAACTGCTACGCAGGTCATGATCTTGCAGTTTGTGGGTTCGAGGCCCACGTCGGGCTCTGAGCTGACAGCTCGGAGCCTGGAGCCTGCTTCAGATTCTGTGTCTCCCTCTCTCTCTCTGCCCCTCCTCCACTCATGTACTGCTTCTCTCTCTCTCTCTCAAAACTAAATAAACATTTAAAAAATAATAAAAAACAAAACAGCTGCCACAGAAGTAATGAAGCTGAGGTTGGTGGGGCACCGAGAGACCCTGGAGGCTGAAGGCCCTGCAGCTGTGGCGGCAGCAGCACATCAGGGATCAGCCTGTTTGATGAGCAGCGGTCGTGACAGATTTCGTCCCCACAGAAAAACTAAGGTTCACTCTTTGAAAAGAAAAAGAAATTTTTCTAATGTTATTTATTAAAAAAATTTTTTTAAACATTTATTTATTTTTGAGAGACAGAGAGAGACAGATCATGAGTAGGGGAGGGTCAGAGAGAGAGGGACACAGCATTGGAAGCAGGCTCCAGGCTCTGAGCTGTCAGCACAGAGCTGGACACGGGGCTCAAACCCATGAACTGTGAGATCATGACCTGAGCTGAAGTCGGACGCTTAACTGACTGAGCCACCCAGGCGCCTCTAATGTTATTTATTTTTGAAAGACAGAGCACAAGCTGGGGAGGGTCAGAGAGACAGGGAGACACAGAATCCGCAGCAGGCTCCAAGCTCCGCACTGTCAGCACAGAGCTCAATGTGGGGCTCGAACCCATGAACCATGAGATCATGACCTGAGCTGAAGTCGGACGCTTAACTGACTGAGCCACCCAGGAGCCCCCAAACTTTTTAAATTAAAAAAAAATTTTAAAGTAAACTCTATGCCCAATGTGGGGCTCAAATTCATGACCCTGAGATCAAGAGTTGCATGCTCTAGTGACTGAGCTATCCAGGTGCACCCAGCAAGAAAACTGTATAATAAACATCTCATGAAAATTGAAAATTTGAAAACACCATAATCAAAATTAGTTAGAGCAACACGGCACCACTGGGGGTTCAAAATATTACAATTTTTTGCCCTGAAATAACAAAGCTAATGATACTAATTTAGATTTTTTTAAAGGCAATTTTATACAATCCAATGAACCATCAGGACTGAGAGGGCGCAAGAGGGAGAAAAACCTGGTTCTCAAAGATAAACTGAGACCCTGGCTGAAAGACAGAGGGATGGGAGTAAACTCTGACAACGTCCCGAGATGAAAGCAAGAATGAGTTAGAAAGAGGCAAAACAAAAACACAGTGTCATTTTCAAGAGCCACCAATGCTCAAAGTATCATGACCTGTTATTTTAACTGGACAGCGTATTGCTGGCATCGTTTTGAAATTACTTAAGGTTTTAATTGTGGTAAGACACATACAACATGAAGCCTACCATCTGAACTATTTACGTCCAGTGGCATTAAAGACATTCACACTGTTGTGCAGCCACTGGCACATTTTAAGCGCTGCAACCTTTATGATGGCCCTGGGACCCCATGTCCTAATGCTGCTTTCTCCAAGGCTCATGGTCTTTCCTTGAGAAGAGAAGACTCAAAGAGAAGACGCTGCTGGCAGACGGGGGCAGTTACATGGAAGAAGAACTTGGCTCCACATGAGAGAGAACTTTCTGCATTTAGATCTGACCAGCCGAGGAACAGGGGGCCTGGGAGCTCCCTTTGAAGGTGAAGAGCATTCACACAGGGGCCCGTAGGCCATCTGTTGGGTGTGTTCTGGACGAGATTCCCATCCCGGGTGGGAGAGGGGCCTCTGGGCTTCCCTCCAACAAAGAGATCCCGTGGCTGAGCTGACGGGAACTGCTGCGTACTCGGGTTTCAGAAGAGCTTGCTGGGCCTCAAGTGCATCAGATCGGGGCTTTGAAACAGTCACACTTCACGCCGCTTATTGACAAGTTTATTTTTTCTTGGCACGCTGCCCGCTGTTTTTGTCTAAACTATGAAGTTTAGGCCCGTAAATGATGAAGTACAGGCCCCATCCAAACACTGACTAACCAAGGAATACGGGGCCGGTGACCGTCACAAAAAGCCAGCTTCCACGTACATGGAGACCCCCAGCTTCAGATTTGCCCCATTACAACCCATTTTCCACATTGCGTTTGGAATATTCTAAGCTGCAAATCTGAACATTTTACCTTCTCCCAGTTTCACTGTACCCCTTTATTTTCAAAACACAGGTTTAAACTTCTAAGCCTGGTATCCAAGACCACCCTGCTCATCTCTTGAGATTTGTCACCTGTCCTTTCCTCTCTAAAATGTTCATTTTAGCTGGAATGAATGATTTCAATTCTCTAGTCCTTGTATGACTAAATCTTATATATCCTTTTTTTAATGTTTATTTATTTTTGAGATAGAGACAGAGACAGAGCACAAGGGAGGGGCAGAGAGAGAGCAAGAGAGGGGGAGATGCGGAATCTGAAACAGGCTCCAGTCTCCAAGCTGTCAGCACAGAGCCTGACACAGAGCTCGAATCCGCGAACTGTGAGATCATGACCTGAGCCAAAGGCAGACACTTAACCAATGGGGCCACCCAGATGCCCCTTATATACCCTTTAAGACTCGGCTCAGGCATGGTCTTTTATAGGAAAATATCCCTGACTTCACTCAGAGCTTAGCCAGGGCTCTTTATAGCACTCACATTACCTGTGGGTATGACCATGAACATGAAGCTTTCTTTATTTTTCTACTCTCTGAATAAAATTTTAAATACACTAATTATGTGTTCCTTGAAAGTCTCCTAAAACTTGCGTGTAACACATCTGGTGCTTTTAGAGTGGTGGATATGCTTATACTTAAAATTATTGACTTGGTTTCCATAATGGGTTGGTTTATATAGATTCTCTACTTCTTCTTAGGTTAATTTTGGTAATTGCTTCTTCATTTCAATAATCAATATTTTTCTAGAAAAGAATACATATTTTGTTGAAGTTTTTAAGTTTAATGGCAATATTTCTTGTATTATTACACTCGTGATTTTTAATATATCCCCTATGCCTGTTATTATGTCTTTTTTGTTTATATTATTTATTCAAACTTTTTTTGATTTTCTTTCAGTCTTTCTAGGTATTGTATTCCTTAATTTTTTAAAGTATAAGTCCTTGGCAGGTGTCTGGGTGGTTCAGTAAGTTGAGCTTCTGACTTCAGCTCAGGTCATGATCTCATGGTTCCTGAGTTCAAGCCCTGCATCAGGCCCTATGCTGACAGCTCAGAGCCTGGAGCCTGCTTCGGATCTGTTTCCCTCTCTCTCTGCCCTTCTCCCACTCATGCTGTCTCTCTCTGTCAAAAATAAATAAATAAATAAATAAATAAATAAATGTTTTTTTTTTTAAAGTACAACTCCTTGATTTGTTGAATCTATTGTTTGTATTCTATTCCATCAACATTTGCTCACATCTTAATTATTTGCTTTGTTTTATTTTCTTGGAATTACTCTGTTATTCAATTTTTTAAGTTATTTGAGCATAAGGGTTTATTTTAAACGTTTCTGGTTTTAATAAATTCATTTAAGGCTATGCATTTCCCTTTATATACTGTCTTAGTTGTTTTCCATAGGTTTTAATATGTAATGCTTTCGTTTTTCACTTTAGATATTTTATAGTTACTTCTGATATTCTCCCTCTTTTTTAAAAGTTTTTAATTTATTTTTAATACTCTCTACCACCAACTTGGGGCTCGAACTCAGACCCTGGGATCGAGAGGCACATATTCCTCCAGCTGAGCCAGCCAGGTGCCCTCTGATTTTCTCTTTAGCTCATGACTTATTCAAGTAAATTTCTCCTAACTTTTTACTTTGCAGGATTTTATTTTATTTTGAAAAAATTTTAAACTAGAAAAACTGAAATAGTTATGAAATAAATAGAATAGTAAATGAATACTTCTACTTATTTAGATTTATAAGTTTTTAACTTTTTTTTTCTTTTTAGAGAGAGAGAGAGAAGCAAGTTGGGGAGAGAGACAGAGGGAGAGATAGAATCTTAAGCAAGTTCCACTCTGGGCATGGAGCCCGACATGGGGCTTGATCCCACAACCCTGAGATCATGTCCTGAGCTGAGATCAAGAGTCAGACGCTTAACCGAATGAGCTACCCAGATGTCCCAAGTTTTTAACATGTTGCTACTTTTTATCCATTAATTCTTTTTTTGATGAAACGTTTGAATTTAAGTTCAGATATCATGACACTTTACCCCCAAGTAGTTATTAACTATTACTATTATTGGTACACTTTTATGATATAGTTTTGGTCTTAAAGTTTATCAAACACTTTTTCCTTAAATTCTGTTTTGTCTGCTATTAATGTAGGTACATAGGTTTTCTTTTGATTAGTATTTGCATGGTAATCTTTTTTTTTTTTTTTTTACTTCATTTCAAAACGTTTTGGTGGAGGTAAGTAGTTTATTTAGGTATATTTCTTACAAGCTGTGTTTACTTGGATTTTATACTAACAATGAACTGAGAAGGAAATTAGGAAAACAATGCCATTTCCAATAGCACCAGAACGAACAAGAAACTTAAGAGTAAACTTAACTAAGGGCATGAAAGACTTATACACAGCAAATGAGAAAACATTGCTGAAAGAAATGTAAGAAGACACAAATGGAAAGACATCTTGTGTTTATGAATTGGAAGACTTAATATTATAAAAATGTCCATACAACTCAAAGCCATCTACAGACTCGATGCAATCCCCATCAAAATTCCAATGACATTTTTTAAAGAAATAGAAAAAGTAGTTCTAAAATTCATACGGAACCATGAAGAACTCCCAATAGCCAAATCAATCTTGAGAAAGAACAAAACTAGAGACATCATATTCCCCAATTTCAAAGTCTTTTACAAAGCTACAGTGATCATAACAGTACAATACTGGCATAAAGGCAGAACATACAAACCAATGGGACAGACTAAAAGCCAAGAAATACATCTACACGTATAATGGTCAGCTGACCTTTCACAATGCTGAGAATTCTCACAGTGCTGAGAATATACACTAAAAAAAGGGTAGTTTCATCAACAAATGGTGTTAGGGGAACTGGATCCCCATTGGACCCTGATCTGCACACAAAAATCAACTAAAAATGCACACAAGTACATTCAGATGCTACCATTCAATACCTCTAAATCATCGGTTGCCAACTCCAAACAGGGCAAAACACAGAGGATCTGCAGTGCTTGGTAGATTTTGTTCCTTATGAAGTCACCGTGTGTTCTTTCGTTGTTCTAATATTTTCTCAAAGAAACTCTTGTTTTGAGGACAGACATCATGCTTTATACATTTTTATTTGGTATTTGTTTACAATATATTGTTGAGTACTATTCCATTGTATCCCTCTATAAAATTTTTCTCCAGTTGATGAACATTTGTTTCCAAATTTAAGCTATTGTGAATAAAATCACTATAAACATTATTGTACAAGTCTTTTGTGGACATATGTTTTCGTTCTCATAGTTAATGACCTACAAATGGGACTGCTGGCCTATAGATAAGTATGTGTAACTTTCTGAGAATCATTTATGATTGTTATGTCAACTCTTGAGGAGTTGAAACTTATTATTGTTATGACATGTATCTTTTTATTTCTGGTAGTGCTCCTTGTCTTGAAATCTACTTGTCTGATAGTAATTTAGCTACTCTAACTCTTATGTTTACTGTCTGCAAGCTATATCTTTATCCATCTTGTTACTTTCAATCTATCTGAGTCTTTCTTTACACTTAAGGTGTGTCTCTTGTAGACAGAATATAAGTGGGTCTTCATTTTTTTTTAATTCAGTGTATCTCTTTTAGTTGGAATTTAGTTTGTTAACTCTGCATATATAATGATAAATATTACTAGATTTAGGTATGTCAATTGCCATTTGTTTTTTTTTTAATTTTTTAATGTTTTAAAACTCTTTTTTTAATGTTTATTTATTTTGAGGGAGAAAGAGAGAGGAGGGGCAGAGAGAGAGAGAGAATCCCAAGCAAGGTCCACACTATCAGCACAGAGCTGAATGAGGGGTTTGATACCATGAACCATGAAATCATGACCTGAACCAAAACCAAGAGTCAGATGCTTAACCAACTGAGCCATCCAGGTGCCCTGCCATTTTTTTTTATTTGTCCATCTATTTTTTGTTGTAATTGTTGTTCCTTGGGTCTTCCTTCCTTGTCTTTTGAGTTAATTAAACCTTTTTTTTTTTTTTTACTGTTTTAACTCCTTTTTTTGGTTTTGTAGCTATACTTCTTTGTATAATTTTTTTGTGATCACTCTACTATAAATATGCATCTTTAGCTTACTATAACCTATTTAGAGTTAACATTGCACTACTTATCTGAAAATATAATAATTCTGCAACTGTAGAGTCCCATCTACCTCATTTTTTATGTTATTGTTGCCACTTATGTTTCATCTACTTACATGATAAACCCCACATTATAGTGTTTTAATTCCTGCTTTAATTCCAAGCAGGCTCTGCACTGTCAGGGCTCGACTCGAAGTCATGAACTATAAGATCATGACCTGAGCCGAGATCAAGAGCCGGAGCTTAACCAACTGAGGCACCCAGGCAGCCTGACATTGGTCTTTCATATGTACTATGTACTGACTATTTCTGGGTTTCTTTATTCCTTCCTGTAGGTAGGAGTTTCCAGCTTATGTTATTTTCTTTCAATTTAAAGACATATTTTTCTTGTAGTGCATGTGTGCTGTTGACAATTTTCTCATTAAAAAACAATCTAAATGTCTTCTGAATTCACTTAAATTTTTGAATATTTTGCTAGACATAAAATCTTTGGCTGACAGTTTTTTTCTTTAAACCCTTGAAAAGTTGCTCCATTGTCTCTTGTCTTGTTTTTTTCTGAGGAGACTGACATCATTAGTGTCATTGTTTCCTTGTATATAATGTGCCTTCTTTTCTACATCTGCTTTCACATTTTTTCTAATCCTTGGTTTTCATTAGATTGACTTAATAGACATTCATGTGGTTTCCTTTGTTGTATTTCTGCTTAGAATTTGCTGAGTTTCTTGGATTTAAAAAAAAATTTTTTTTTCATCTAGTTTGGGATTTTTGGCCATTATTTCTTCAGAAATCCTCTTTTTTTCAGCATTCTGCTTCTCCTTTCCTTCTGGAAACCAATTACATTTGTGATAAACTGTTTAACATTATTCTATATGTTATTGAGATTATGGGATTTTTTAAACAATATTTTTCTCAGATGGAATAATTACTGTTTATCAGTTTTTAAATTTCCTGATTTTTTCTTCTGCAAACTCATTTGCTGGTAAATCCAGACAGTAAATTATCATTAAGACCAGATATTGTATTTTGCATTTCTTTAATTTTCATTCAGCTTTTTTTGGTTTTCATTTCTCTGCCGAAACTCCTCATTGTTCATTCATTATGATCATGTTGTCCTTTAAGCCCTTGAACATATTTATAACTCCTGCTTTAAAGCCTTGTCTACTCGTTGCAACATCTGGTTCATTGATGATATTTGTTGTTTGCCTTATCTCTTGACTATGGGTGAAATTTTCCTGTTTCTTCATATGTATCATAATTTTTATTATACGCTAGACATTGTGAATGATACGTGTGGGAAATCTGATTATGAGGTCTTCCTTTAGATAGTGTTGTTATTCTAATAAGCAGTGTATTTTTAAATCTTCTTAACCTTCATACTTAAGTATAATTTTTTCCAACAAGTCAAATACCTGTCAGTATTTTTGTTCTCTCAAATTCCATCAGAACCTTTACTTTATTATTTGCATGTATCCTCTCTATCTTATTATTGTTGCTTAGATTTTTAGTTTTAACCTTTTTTAAAGTCATAAAAATTGCTCACTATTAGTCAATAATTTCCAACTGATTTTTATCTTTGATAAGGCTTGCCATTGTTTCTATTTTCCCAAGCCTTCTTAGCAGTTTCCTTTTTTTCTGAAGTAATTATTTTTATGTGGGAGAGTTCACATTAAAAAGAAAACTCATTGCTGGCTATGCTCCAAGGTCTCTGGGAACTTCTCTAGATCTTTGATCCTCCAAACACTGTCCAGGACCAGTAGAATAGGCATCACTGGAGTGCCTCAGGTTAGAAATGAGGACTAGCCCAATCCCGGACCCACTGAATAAAAATGTACGTCTAACAAGATCCCTGGATGATTCTGTATACACATTAAATTTGGAAAGCACAGTTTTACACGACCTACTACACTAGTGATGTTTTCTTTTTTTCCCTTCAGAATGTGAACTACATAGAAACACTGTACTTCATAATGCTGTCCCTTAAACTTACACGGTGATTGCTATAGAGTAGATGCTCAATAAATGCTTGCAGAATGAATAAAGTGGGGATAATAACACGCCTACTGAAAGGTTGTTTGCTTCTGGTGAGGGCTGCACCTGAGGCTGGTGGGCTGTGTTTTATTGTTAGGTTTGCATTAACTGTGACCCTCCAGCAAATAATGGGAACTCCTCTACTTGGGGGCCCGCCAACACTATCTGTCATCTCATAACCACATAGCAAAAGCTTTTTCATCTTTTGATAGAGCTGTTAACCTGGTGATTTGAGAAAGATAAAAAGGAAGGAAGGTAGGAAGGAAGGAAGAAAAGAAAGAAAAGAAAAAAGAAGAAGAAGAAAAAGCCAGGCATCAGAGAGCTATTTATTTAGTGGCATATGTTAGGTTAGAAACAGCCTGGGAGGGAAAAAAAATCCTCAAAAATAAGGCCAAAGGGAATGGAATTAGATTAGGCCACAGCTATTGCTCCCAGTGAAGGGGAGAGAAGTAGGCAGAAAGATCTGAAATCCATCAGGAAAAGGGGAGAAAGGAGAGAAGAAGGATGGCATGGCAGGAAAAAAAGAGAAGAAAGGTAGATATATGTGGGAAGAAAGCAAATTTTCCATCAGCATCAGACCCAAGGACAGAAAAGGACAATTTTCGAGTTCCATCTAGTGCTTAATGCTTGATAAATGCCACTGAATTAAGTGCAAATGCTTTAGCCTGACATTCAGAATTCTTCACATAATGTTCAAATCTTGCCCTTCAGTCACACTTTCCATTATCCCTCTGTTGATGCCCTACTCCAGCCAAATTGCATCACTTAACATTTGTCCTTGTTGATCTGGATCATTGCTCACAAGTCTCTTTTGACCTGGACTTGTCACCTTGTCTGAGCTCCTTCTATAAAATAAAAATTCTACCAATCCTTCAAGGCCCTTCCAAAATGCCCCTCTTCCAAAGGCTTTCATTTATTTCCTCCCTAATCTCCCCTTTGCAGAGAATCTTCCTCTGTGACTTTTATTGAGTCTAGTTATTTGTGTACCTGTGTTCTCTTACTGAACTGCAAATGTCACTGACCATTCTGTCTCAGTCTACTAGAGTTCAGTCCAAGGCAGACCAACGCAAAAGGCATGTATTGGGCATAGGAAATGAGGTGATTCCAGTTTATTTGCAGTGAACTGATTTGGACCTCACCTGGAGATAGAATGAGTTCCTCCCCTCCCTTGGGGCACCCCGGTGGCTCAGTTGGTTAGGCATCTGACTTTTTTTTGATCTGGGCTCAGGTCATGATCTCATGGTTGGTGAAATTGAACCCCATGCAGGACTCTGTGCTGGTGGTGAAGAACCTGCTTGGAATTCTCTCTCTTCCTCTCTCTCTCTCTTGTTCTCTTTCTCTCCTTCAAAATAAATAAATAAACTTAAAAAACAACTGCCCCTCATTCTATTTTAAAACTTTTAAAGTTTTGTTTGTTTGTTTGTTTGTTTTGGCCAGGCAGATCTATCTTCCTTTTTCTGATTGACTCACAGCTTGGTCCCACAGAGAGTTCCCCTTCTATCTCCCACTGCGGGCACACCTTCATATGTGCCTTTAATTTGGAGTACTAACATAATGGGCTATTCTCACTCATGGTTTTGACCACTTATGAGCGGCCTGGGAGTTGATGATATGTCATAATTTATGATCTTCCTAGGACATGAATCTATAAGCACTGCCTGGTGTTTAACAGTAAGTCACTTGAAGAGAAGCATACCTACCTGACCACCTACCACATTTCAACAGAGCTTTCTTATTTGTTACTCACTTGATAATTTTGGTGACTCAGGAGGGGAAAGCCTTGTATCTCAAAGAGGTAACTGGATTCAGATTTGTTTGTTGGGGCCTTTCAATGTTGACTTGTATCAAATTTAGAAAAACACAGTAGTTAACCAACTTTTTCAAAAATTTAATATTTTTATGAACTAAAGTCCATAGTTTATATGGGTTTCATTTAAAATAATATATACATATTATATATATATATATATATATATTATATACGTAATATATATATGGTTCATTTTCTATGTTGTCTAGTTCTATGGGTTTTTGACTAATGTATACTGTCAGGTCTCCACTACAGTATCATACAGAATAGTTTCGCTACCCTAGAAATCCCCTGTGGTCCACTTTTCATCTCTCCCTTCCTTTTCCCAAGCCCTGGGCGACCACTGATCTTTTTAGTCTTGCCTCTTCCAACATGTTATATAGTTGAGATCATATAGTATGTAGCCTGTTCAGACCGACTTCTATCACTTAGCAATATGCATTTAAAGGTTCTCCATGTCTTTCCCTGGCTTGATAGCTCATTTCTTTTTAGTGTTGAATGATACTCCACAGTTTGTTTATCCATTCACCTACTGATGGACATACTGGTTCTTCTATGTTTTAGAAATTATGAATAAAACGTCTATAAACATTTGTGTGCAGGTTTCTATGCAGACGCAAGATTTCAGCTCATCTGGGTGCTTAACAGGAAGCACAACTGATGGGCCGTACGGCATGCTTATGTTGAGCTTTATAAGAAACTGCCGAACTGTCTTCTAAAGCAGCAATAAATGAGATTTCCTGCTGTTCCACATCCTCACCAGGATTTAGTGTTGCTGGTGTTTTAGATTTCAGCCATTCTGATATGTGTGTAGAGGTATTTCATTGCTATGTCATCTTACAGTTCCCTAATGACACATGATGTGGAACATATTTTTATAAACTTATTTGTCATTGGTATATATTCTTTGGTGAAGTCTTTATTCATATCTTTCGTCCATTAAAAATTTTTTTAATGTTTATTTATTTTTGAGAGACAGACAGAGACAGCACGAGCAGGGGAGGGTCAGAGAGAGAGGGAGATTACCGAATCTGAAGCAGACTCCAGGCTCTGAGCTAGCTGTCAGCACGGAGCCTGACGCAGGGCTCGAACCCACGAACCGTGAGATCATGCATGACCTGAGCCGAAGCCAGCCGCTCAACCGACTGAGCCACCCAGGCACCCCTTTTGTCCATTTTTAATTGGGTTGTTTGTTTGCTTATCGATTTTGAAGAGTTCTTTATATATTCTAGATATAAGTTCCACAAAATATGTGTTTAGCAAAGATTTTCTCCAAGTCTGTGTATTGCCTTTTCATTATCCTAATGGTGTCTTTCACAGAGCAAAAGTTTTAAGTTTTAATGAAATCTGATATGTACACCCACTCTCCCATGGATCATGTGTTTTTGGTGTTGGGTCAAATCAGTCATTACCGAGGCACCTGAGTGGCAGTCAATTAAGCATCCAACTCTAGCTCAGGTCATGATCTCACAGTTCGTGAGTTCAAGCCCTGTGTTGGGCTCTGTGCTGACAGCTCAGAGCCTGGAGCCTGCTTTGGATTCTGTGTCTCCCTCTCTCTCTGTCCCTCCCCTGGTTGTACTCACTCTCTCTCTCTCTCTCAAAAATAAATAAATAAACATAAAAAAAATAATGATAGCTTATACACACACATGTAAGCTATCATTATTTTTATATAGCATTATATATATATTTATATTTTATATATCATTATTTATATATATATGAAGTCGCGGGTCACCTGGGTAGTTCAGCTGGTTAAATGTCCAACTTTGGCTCAGTTCATAATCTCGTTTGAGCCCATATCAGATTCTGTGCTGACAGCTTAGGGCCTGGAGCCTGCCTCAGATTCTGTGTCTCCCTCTCTCTCAGCCCCTACTCTATTCATGCTCTGTCTCTCTCTCAAAAAGAAATAAACATTAAAAAATTTTTTTAATTAAAAAATTTTAAAAAGTCATTGTCAAACTCAAGCTCACCTGGCTTTTCTCCTATGGCGTCTTCCAAAAGTACTATATTTTACATTTAGGTCCATGATCCATTTTGAGTTACTTTTGTGAAAGGTTGGATCCATACTGAATTTTTGCATGTGTGTGTGTATTTGAAAAGACTATCCTGTCTCTACTGAATTGCCTTTGTTCATTTGTCGGAGATCAGTTGACTGTGTATGTGTAGGTTTATTTCTGAGCTCTCTCTCTTTTCCTATTGATCTATTTGTTTACTCTTTTGGCAACATGAAACTGTCTTGATTACTGTAGATTTGTAGTAAGTCTTATTTAGATTGTTTCATTCCTCTGACTTTCTTCTTCTTTAGTATTGTGTCGGCTATTCTTGGATTTTTGCCTTTTCATATAAACTTTAGAATCAGTTTATTGACATCCACAAAATAATTTACTGGAATTTTGATTCCAGAATTTGGGATTTTGTTGAATCTACAGATAAATTTGGGAAGAACATACATCTTAACAATGTCAAGTCTTTCCATCTATGAACATGGAATACCTCTCCATTTATTTAGATTTGACTTCTTTCATCAGGGTTTTGAAGTTTTTCTCATATAAATTCTGTACATATTTTGTTATATCTGTACATAAATACTTAAAGTTTGTTGGTGCTAGTGGAACTGGTGATATTTTTCTAATTTTATTTTATTTTAATTTAAAAAATGTTTGTTTATTTTTGAGAGAGACAGAGCATGAGTGGGGAAGGGGCAGAGGGAGAGAGACAGAGAGAGACAGAGACAGATAGACAGACAAACAGAATCTGAAGCAGGCCCCAGGCTTTGAGCTGTCAGCACAGAGTCTGACGTGGGGGTCAAACTCACAAACCGTGAGATCATGACCTGAGCAGAAGTCAGATGCTTAAATAACTGAGCCACTAGGTGCCCTAGTATTTTTCTAATTTTAAATCCCATTTGTTCATCTCTCTAGTATATAAGAAAGCAATTAACTTTTGTATATTAATCTTATGCTCTGCAAACTTACTATAATAGTTTATTAGTTCCAATTCTTTGGGGTTTTCTGCATTGATAATTGTCTTCTGTGAACAAATATAGTTTAATTTCTTCCTTCTTAAGTCTATATATCTTTCATTTCCTTTTCTTTTCTTATTGCATTAACTAGTACTTCCAGGATAATATCAGGATATTCTATATAAATATCTTTATTTCCTGAACAAACATGGAGAACTGGGAAAGCAGCCTATCTTGGAAGCCTCTGACTGGAGTTGAGGTGGAGGATCTGTTTCTCGTTAACTACAGTCCCCCCATCACTTCTTGGTAGCAACGCTTTGTTTCTTTGTGAAAAATGGCAAAAGAGAATTCCATATCTGTTTAAGTTGAAAGCATGATCAAAGGTACCAAGATCTTCACAAAAATCAGAGAAAGGTCTCCATAGATGTATACTTTGGAAGAAACACAGAGCCACCATAAAGAGCTCCCTGCTTATGTAGTTGGCAATTTTTAGGATGGACAAGTGTCTCCTTGTGCATGTTGATGGTCTGTGATACGGACACCCCTCCTCACACCACCTCACCTTAGCCTGCCCACTAGATTTTAAGATCCAGTGCTGATGCTTATTCTTCTCCAAAGCCAGTCCTCACCATTTCTTTCTTCCTTTCTTTCTGCATCATTGCCATTCCATGTTACTCTTCCTGCCTCCGCCCTCATCTTTCAAGAAGCACCTTAGTGTATTAGGAACCCAACAGGAAGGACCCATGTTGTTAGTACTCTAAATCCGCAGTGATTACCCTAGAATTTTTTTGTGTGGTTCGGTTCAGATGTATTTTGGGTTACCATCTATACTGAGCTGACTTAGGAAATTTATCACCATAATCAAACCATTTCTATGGGAACACGTGTTGGAATCACAAAAAACAACTTAAGATGGAATACAACTTGTCACTACAGAGGCCATCTGCAGCTCAGCGAGGATGGGAAGACCATTTTGACAAACAGATATTAGCTGCTTTGTGCCAGGTGGGCCAAAACTGGGGCTTGGTGTGTAGAACCAAGTACGCCATTGTGTGTGTATGTATGTAAGCGCGCACACCCGAGCGTGCATGGATGTGGGGGGGTGGGGTAGGAAGGAAGGAAGCATCAGCACAGTTTGCCCAGTGTTCAAATGGAAATATTTGACTTTTCACAGCTTTGGCCCTTGTAGACTTCAGGTGTTACATTCCTTTTTACCTTATGGCTGGACGTCATTGGCTATAGATAGGCAAACAGTTTCAAGAATCTTCCTTTGAATTTCAGAAGTTATCTAGTTTACAGGCCAGCAAACTCAGGCATGATTCTCGACCTGGATGCACATTAGAATCACTAAGGAGCTTTTAAACCCTACCGATGTCTGGCCCTACCTCAGACCAATTAAATCAGATTCTCCAGGTTGAGGCCCAGGAAACAAGTATGTATGTATAACCCCCCCACCCCCCATCCCCAAGTGATTCTCATGTGAAAACTGGGTTGAGAAACACTGCTCATTCAAGCTTGTACCTCCTTCGGATGTGATGCTAAGATCTAATAATCTTATCTGAGCAAGGATCCTACACCCACTCCTGCAGAGGAGGCTGTTTCTAGACACTTCTCTTCTGTGACATTATAGGCACCTGATACTTTAGAAGGGAACTGGATCTCCTTTTTAATAAACAATGTTCTCTCTTTCAAGGGAAGAAGAGGAGGTAGAATTGAAAGCCACCAAGATAATTGAAGCAAATAGCTCTAGGCACAGATGACAAAAAGTTCTTCCGCACATCCATTACATAAAGACAACAGCTGCTTTTAAAAGAAACATACTCTGTACTAAAAATTTCCCTCTTTGGAATTATCCATAAATTTCTACATTAAGTTGTAGTTGCTAAGACATTTCTTATTGTTGAGAGAATACCTTCTTCCCGTCTTTCTTCCCACAATGTGCTTTTCTTGTATTTTTTTTTTTTTGCTACAAGTTGGAAGAGCAGGAGGACAGGAAGTCCTTTATGTGTTTATTTTATTTTAAAGGCAACACATAAAGTCTTATCAAAACAGGAATCCAATTAAAAATACTTTCTATACTTTCTCTCTGGCTCATTCAGCAGTTGAGTAAGTGGCGGGCATGGGAGGGATTCAAATATTAGTTCCTGAGGGAACAGAATTGGTCAGTATCTGGCATACCCGTTGGTGAGTCAGGCCACCAGAAGAATGTAATTTGTGGAATAAACAACTGAGAGCCAACACCCAAGGTCTGAAGTAATCAAAGTTGGAAGCTATATCAGTTACTGTCTCAAGGTGGAAAACTGATCTGCTTTAGAAACTAAGCTGGTTCTCTTCTGGGATCAGGAAATGTGCTCCACCCCTCAAAGGTTGGGATGTCTGGTTGGACGTGCTGATTCAGTTTACCTGGATCCATACGTGGGGACCACAAAGTAATTGCTCTATGGTAAGGTGAAGGTGAGGAGGCAAAAATCTGAGGCCAATGGGGAGAAAGGAGAAGGAGTGAGAACAAGAGACAGGAGAGGGGTGTGCATGTAAATGTCTACACTCATCAGATCCCATGTGCAATTCATTTATTCTTATTGCACACTGACTCATCTCTGAGCTAAGAGAAATTTGCATTGACTACAGAAGTTTGGCTCTTTAGTTTAGAATGGAATAGTGACCTGTCATCACTTGCTGGTCATTGATAAGTTTGGGGCCGGGAGTGTGGCTGTATCAAATGGTCATCTGGAATCATCATCACTTTAGGAAAAACTACTCAAGATGCACACACTATTGATGCTGTCATCAGAGCAGAAGATAGACGGCCTTCTATGTTGTCATTATCACAGCTTCTGTCAGACTTGTTTACCAAGTGTCTGGCTACACGGACAGGTTGGTTTAGTTAGAGCGGAGGAACTTGTTTGACACATAAAGACAGTCTGAGAGGGGCACCCATATTGGATTTTCATTAGTGGGAAGATCACAACACTATTCCAAACTTCTCACAACTTTCCTCCAATAGGTGAATTTCAGTGGATACTAATTTTCCTTTAGCATGCTTTGGTCTGTGGATGAGAGAAGAGAGGAAGAGGAAAAGCAGGGGATGTGGTCCCTAACACACCGTCTGGTTTTCTTATATATGGGAAATTAGACTTTTCTTTTTTTGACAATCTGACTTTAGGATTCTGAAAAGTAAAAAGTAATAAAAACAATATCACTTTACATCCATACATCTAGTAATATGTATCAGGCACATACACCTGTCCTCAATATTCTCCTCTGGACATGCTACCCCTCCCCTCAACCATTCTTTTCCCTTCTTTGTCCCTTCAGCTTTTTGTTGGGTTTGGCCAAAGGTGGGGAATAGTAATGGAGATCAAAGGGTGACAAAAATGAAAAATAGGGACTTTTGTTTTTCCTGTCTCCTTGTTCTCAGCCCCTAGGCCAGTCCTGTTTTTGAGGACTTCTAGAATGCCTCATTCACTGCCATGGTATCTCTCACAACACTGCCTCCCATGAATGAACTCACATGCCAAAGATATTGAGGCACTGGAGGTGGATCTGCAGACATTAAGTAACCGTCCAGCGCCTCTCAACTAGAAAACGGAGTCCAGAATAAAACCAGCTCCCTCTGATTCTGAATCCCATGCTGTTTCCCCCAAATGGCCACATCTCATTGTTGCCATATTATATGTGTCTTCCAATTTCATGCAAAATAAGTTTTCCTTGACCTGAATAACAACATAGACCAAATGGAACTAACAGACATGTATGGAACATTCTATCCAATGGCAGCAGAATACATATCTTTCTCAAGTGCACATGGCTAGATCATATGCTGGGTCACTAGGCAAGCCTTAACAAACTTAAGAAGATCGATATCATATCTAATATCTTTTTAAATCACAATGGCATGAAACTAGAGATCAATAATATATGGAAAACTGAAAAATTCACAAATGTGTGGAAATTAAGCAGCACATTCCTGAACAACCAATGGGTCAGTAAAGAAAATAAAAGGAAATTGGAAAGTATCTTGAGACAAATGAAAACAAAAATAAAACAAAAACTTATTCCATGCAGCAGAAACAGTTCTAAGAAGGAAGGATATCACAATAAATGCCCACATTAAAAAAAAAACCAAATAATCTAAATTTAGCCATAAGAAATTAGAAAAAGAAAAACAAATTGAGCCCAAAGTTATCAGAAGAAAGGAAATTATAAAGATTAGCAGACATAAAACAGAGTCAAAATAGAAAAAAAATTGGTGGAAGTAAGAATTGGTTTTTTGAAAAGATAAAGCTGACAAACCTTTCACTAGACTAACCAAGAAAAGAAGAAAGAGGACTCAAATAAAGTTACAAATGAAAGAAGAGACATTATAATTGACATCAGGACCACAGGGGCTACTAAGAACAATTATACACCAACAAATCTAGGAGAAATAAATTCCTAGAAACAGACAACCTATGATGACTGCATGAAAACATAGAAAATTGGAACATATCAGTGATGACTAAGGATACTGAAGAAGTAATCAAAACCTCCCAACAAAGTAAACCCTGGGGTCCGATGGTTTCATTGGTGAATTCTACCAAATATTTAAAGAATTAATGTTAATTCTTCTCAACCTCTTCCAAACAAAACAAAACAAAACAAAACTGAAGAGGACCAAAAACTCCCAAACTCATTTTATGAGGCCAGCATTACCCTGATATCAAAACCAGACAAGGACACTATGTGAAAAGAAAACTATAAATCAATATTCTTGATGAACATAGATGCAAAAATTCTCAATAAAATTCTAGCAATCCAAATTCAATATAGCATACTAACAGGATCCTGCACCATGATCAAGTGGGGTAATGCCTTGGATGCAAGGATGGTTCAATACATACAAATCAATAAACATTATATACTGCATTGATAGAATGAAGGATAAAAATCACATGATCCTAAGAAAAATTATGATTCTCCCAATGCAGAAAAAAATTTTAACAAAAGTCAACACCCTTTCATGATAAAAGCTTTCAACAAATTAGGTATAGAAGGAACATCCCTCAACATAGTTAAGGCCATATATGAAAAAGCCCCAGCTAACATCATACTCATCATACTGTGAAAAACTAAGAGCTTTTTCTTTAAAATCAGAAAAAAGTAAGTCATAAAATAGAATAAGGAGCAAGACAAAGGTGACCACTCTCCCCATTACTGTTCAACATAGTACTGGAAGTCCTAGTCAGAGCAGTGAGATGAGAGAGAGAGAATGAATGAATGAATGAATGAATGACTCCAATTTGGAAAGGAAGGAGTAAAATGATCTCTTTCTGCAGATGACATAATCTTACATACAAAAAAAACCTTAAAAGACCCCACCAAAATTGCAGGACACAAAATCAACCCACAAAAATCAGTTGCATTTCTATGCATTTATAATGAAATACCTGAAAGAGAAATAAAGAAAACAAGCCCATTCACAATACCTTCAAAAACAATCACGTGCTTAGGAATAAATGTAACCCAGGAAGTGAGAGATCTCTACACTGAAAACTGTAAGGCACTTGCAAAAGAAATTGAAGAAGATACAAATTAATGGAAAGATATCTCGTTTTTATGGATTAGAAAAATATTGTTAAAACGTCCACATTTGCCAAAAAGTCATCTATAGAGTCAATGCAATCCTTATCAAAATTTCAATGGTATTTTTTCCTCACAAAAAATGGAAAAAACAATCTTAAAATTTGTATGAAACTATAAAAGACTTTGAATAGCCAAAGCAATCTTGAAAAAGAACAAAGCTGGAGGCATCAAACTCCCTGATTTTAAACTATACTACAAAGGTATGGTAATCAAAACTGTACAGTCCTGGCATGCAGTCAGATACATTGATCAATGGAATAGAATCAAGAGCCCAGAAATAAACCCATGAATATTCAGCCAACTAATATTTGACAAGGGAGCCAGAAGTATTCAGTAAAGAGAAGGTTAATCTTTTCAATAGTGGTGCAGGAAATAAAATCCATGTGCAAAAGCATCAGACTAGATCCTTGTCTTACACCACTCCCAAAATTAACTTAAAATGGATTAAGGACTTAAATATAAGACCTAAAACTATAAAACCTCCAGAAGAAAACATAGAGAAAAACTCCTTGACACTGGTCTTAGCACCATTTTTTAAAATTTGACACCAAAATCACAAGCAACAAAAGCAAAAATATATAAGTGGAACTACCTTGAACTGAAAACCTTCTGCCCAGCAAAGGGAACCATCAGCAAAATGAAGAGGCAACTTATGAAGTGGGAGGAAATACTTAGAAACTGTGTATCAGATAAGGGGCGAAGATCTGCAGTATGTAAGGAACCCATAGAACTCAATAGCAACCCCCCCCCTGAATAATCCAATTTTAAAAAATTGGCAGAAGATGTAAATAGACATTTTTCTAAAGAAGGCATCCAGATGTCCCACAGGTACATGAAAAGATGCTCAACATCACTGATCATCAGGGAAATGCAAATCAGAAACATTGAGATATCACTTCACACCTGTTTGAATGGCTATTATCAAAAAGACAAGAAGTAACAAGTGTCGGTGAGGACCTGGAGAAAAAGAACCCTTTTGCACTGTTGGTGGGAACGCAGACTGGTGCAGCCACTCTGGAGAACAGTATGGAGGTTCCCCAGAAGTTCTAAAACTAGAACTACACTATGATGCCAGAATCCCACTCCTGTATGTATCTGAAGAAGTGAAATCACCATCTCAGGGAGACACCTGCACCACCCCCGTGTTCACTGCAGTGTTGTTCACAATAGCCAAGATGTGGAATCAGCTTATGTATCGGTTGATGAATGGATAAAGAAAATATTATATTTAATATATATATACACAATGTATAACTACATTACAACTATATATAATTATATATCACTGTATATACATTTTAGCCTTAAAAAAGAAAGAAATCCTGCCATTTGTGACAATATGGGTGTCACTTGAGGTCATATTGCGCTAGGTGGAATAAATCAAAGACAAATATTATACAAACTTATTGATGTGTGGAATTTAACAAAAAGTAAACTCATAAAAACAGAGAGTAGAACGGTGTCTCTGAGGTCTGGGGGTGGGGTGGGGGTGTTGATCAAAGGGTACAGACTTCTAGTTATAAGAGAAGTAAGTTCTGTGGATGCAAAGTACAGCATGATGACCACAGTTAACAATACTGTATTGCTTGAAAGTATTTAAGATCAGAACGCCTGGGTGGCTCAGTCAGTTGAGTGTCTGACTTCAACTGAGGTCATGATCTCACAGCTGATTGAGTTTGAGCCCTGCATCGGGCTCTGTGCTGACAGCTCAGAGCCTGGAGACTGATTTGGATTCTGAGTCTCTCTCTCTCTCTCTCTGCTTCTCCCCCACTCATGTTCTCTCTGTCTGTCTCTCTCTCTCAAAAATAAACATTAAAAAAAAAAGAAAGTATTTAAGATCTACTTATGCACATATTAAGTTCTCCCTATGCACATATAAAAGATAATTATGTGAGATAATAGATGTGTTAACTAATCTATTGAGGTAATCATTTGGCAAAATATATGTGTATCACATTTTACATCTTAAACTTACACAATGTTATATGTCAATTATGTCTCAATAAAGTAGGGAAGAAGTGTGTTTTCCATGCATCTGGGCCTTAACTAAAGGGGTGTCAGACGCTACCAGAGAAGAACAGTGGTGGTAAATAGGGCTGAGTCGAGGGTGAGGTTTGAGAGCTTCCCCTCTAAGCAGCCCTGATGTGTCACCAAACCTCCACTGACCTCAGTCACTCCTCGGTTACAGCTGTCCTTGAGGTACAGAGTCAATCGAGGGGCGTAGCAGGCCTGGTTTGGGGACACCGTTTCCAGCACCATTGTTTGCACCCAGACACCTACTTCCATGTGCAGTTTAGATCCTCACACCTTCTCCTCCACATGCTGACTCCCAGTTCTCTTTCTTTATTTTCATTTTACTTTATTTATTTTGAGAGGGAGAGAGAGATTCCAAGTAGGGAGGGGCAGAGAGAGGGAGAGACAGAATCCTAAGCTGGCTCCATGCTGTCAGTGCAGAGCCTGATGCAAGGCTTGAACCCATGAGCCGTGAGATCTTGACCTGAGCCATGAGATCTTAAGTCAGAGGCTTAACTGATGGAGCCACCCAGGTGCCCTCTTTTTTTTTCTTAATTTTTAAACAATGACTCCCAGTTCTGTTCACCTGTGCCCAGATGGCCTTGGGCTTCAGGGTAAAGCCCCACAGAGTGACTCCTTTGTCAGCCTAGGTCAGTCTGTTTCTCTGGTTTCCTTTGCCAAAAGATTGCTGTGGGCAATTGCATGGGTGTCACGAAGCTGGAAAGATGTGAGGGAAAATTGTCAGAGGCACTTCTGGGAAGGCATTTTTCACTCTTAAGAAGTTACATAAGTGAGGGCTTTGTCTTTTTTCTGTCTTAAGTATTAGGATCTGCGTGGATGCCTAAAAACTGCCAAAGCCATGAGGAGAGCCATCCTGAGAGGGCATCAGTCTGCGGACAAGAGGGGAAATGATGGAAGGAATGGGGTCCTAGTGGCAGGCCTGAGGTCCCTGGCTGGAAGAACCCTGGCACTGCCCTGTGTTGCCTCACTTCTTGTTTTAGGACATGATAAATATCCCTTAGAGTTCAAGCTCCTTTCTGCTGGGTCTCCTGTTACTTGTGGCCAAAGGTACAATGGGGACAGATACATTCAGACTGTGGTTCTGTGATTCACCTCCAGCACCCAAGGACCCTGTCTAAAGGAGATGAGTCTGTTCTGATCCTGTTTGGATCCCTTATCCCATCATCTTTGTCCAAACCTCTGTACAGTGCCCTGTAATGGTCACCACAGTCCCGGATCAAGCATCACAAAGAAGAACTACAGAAAACCTTCGTTCTGAATCTGCTGCCCTGACCCTCCCCTGCTCTTAGTTGTCCTGGCTTTGGACTTTTTTTCCCCCTTCCCTTGGTCCTCAGGCTTCGGTTTGTGGATGGCCTCCTCCATTAGAGCTTAGGCTTCCCACAGGGTCTCCCGGCAACCATGCTGCTTCGGCGGGACATATAGAAGTGTCCCTGTGTTGTCCACCCCCCCCTCCCCCCATCTCTCGGGGCATCTCAGGTTTTTGCTTTTCTCCTTTTTGGTTTGAGTCTCTCTTCTGGGTTCTGTTGCTGCCGTGTCTGCTTACTCCCATCAGAGGTCTGATTCCATTGCTGTGAGTCCTCAGTCTCTCTGTCTGAACTGGCTCCAAGTTCCCTCAGAAGGTGCTGAGCTGTCTTCAGCTCTGCCTCCACAGACGGCAGCTTCTCTTTGGTGCACGTTTCCTGCAAAAGCCAGCTGCAGCTGCGGCCTGGGATGGCCCTGGCAACGTGCGCCTCTGCCGGGCTGCCCTGCGCCTTCTCTCACCCGCAGGACTTGAACCCTTGGGGTGGCTGGTTTTGGCGGAAAGGAAAGCACTCTCTGATCGGACACTATTCTATTTTATGCTCCCGACCTTCTCCTCATTCTCAGGTTTTGCAACCAGGGCTTTCTATGACCAGTTTTTCAGGCCCACAAAGCTGCATTAGGAGGCGAGCAGTATGCAAAAATGTACCCAAAACTTTCCTGCCCTTGATTTAGTCGGAGATGCCTGCCTACTTGAAGGTCCGTTCCAGCTCTTAAATTCCATGCTTCCAAATAAGATAGTACAATATTCAACTTCATGGATTGCTAACAGATTCTTGGACCAAAGCTCAAGCCCCCCCTCCCCAACATCCCTGATTGGATAACAATGCAAAGTACAATGGTGTCACATGTGCAACGCATTGCCTTTCCTTTTTAAAAACTCATTTTACGAAGCCCCTTAATTGAATCAGGCTTGAACTTCCTGTGGCATAAAACCAAATAAAATTACACTGATGCTAAAAATGTAAATGTATCCCAGATACCACTGGATGATGTATTCATGGGAACATTTAAGCCCAAAGACTTGCATGCACACATTGTGATACTAAAGCAGAGCCCAAGGATCAGGCGTCTGAGATATAAACATTTATGGAAATATTTTAATGCCCTGCTTTCTTAGGATTTTAAAACTGGTTTTGACCTTGGAATCCTAGAACGTCAGACCTGGAACTGCCTCTAAGATATCACTGGTAAAGGGTAAAAAGGATGCCTGGAGGGGTAAAGTGATACACTCAAAGGCACTCCAAGTACAAACAGAGCTCAGGCCAGGTTCGCTTCAACACACCTGTATTAAGCTTCTGGGGCCCCGGGGTCCAAGGGTGAAGAAGAAATAATGCCTGCTGCCTTTAAGACAGTCCAAGTGTCTGAATGTACAGATCGGCCCTTGTCCTTCCTTTCTCCCTCATTCTGATGAGACTCCTTGAGAAACAGGGAACTTTATATTTAGCGGCGCATGCTTAAGAGACTAGTAAAAAATAAAGAAATGTCTCTTTGTCTCCCTCATCTTGAGCCCTGCTCCCTCAGCAGAGCCCCCCCTACTGAGTCACGGGGGTCCATTAGCTCTGCCCCTTGAAGCTTTGCCTTTGAGCCTCTCATTCCATCACACAAGCTCCTTCTAGATTATTCATTCATGACACATCCATGGAGTGCTACAGCCTGGTGACATTTCAGTGTATCATAGCCTCCCTGCCTGGTGGCAGGTGAGGGGATATCCTTGGGAGAATGCTTGCAAGTAGTTTCTTTCCTTTTTTCTTTTTTTTAAAGGAGCACAGTCAGCTCACCAAGGAGGAAAATGGCGCGGTGTGATGCTCTCTGCCCGTGCAAAGATCCTGGCCCTGATGCTGGGACCTAGCGTCTCTCTTTCGTAGTGCTGTTGCCAGGCAGACTTGTTACTGACACAAATTTCCTCCCTGATAAGTTGAGTTCTTCCCCCTCCCAACTTCATTATGCCTGCAGCCCGAGCCCCGCTGCAGGAAGCCACGCCAGACACTCTGATTCACGCTCCTAAAATATCAGCCGGCCTGGGTATGCGAGTGATGCGATAAATCTGGAAAACATAAATCAGATTGTTGGCTGCTATATCTGTCCGTGCACAGAGGCTGCGGCAGGCACGGAGACATGCCCTCCATCTCTCGGGGTGGGGGGTGCTGCACCCAGCCGGAGGGTAGAGGTTATGGCTTCCAGACCTGGGAAAGCAGACGAGGAGGGCAGCAGCTGACATGCTGAAGGAGTTTTCAAACTGTTGACATACAACCCAGGCCCAGACACGAGACTGAAATGTTCAGGCTCAGAGATTGTTGGGAGAGGCTCGAAAAGGAAGCCTGAGGAGAGGCCTCGATGCCGCAGCTCTTCCAGCGTAGAGAACTTGTGGAGTCCCTGAGCTTGGACATTAGAGGGATGGATGGCTTCGCCTTCACTAGCCACCCAGCCAAGATGGAAAATCAAATACACAGGTTCTAGCAAGTTGGCAGCTTCCTTCAAGAACACTCTAGAAAAAGGGAACCAACAAGGCCTTTCCTTTGCTGAACAAAGAAAAATGCTTTCACTGAGCCGTTTAGTCATTTCAAGGGCCAGGAGAGAAGGGCTTTGTCCATGTTGCTTAGTTCAGGCCATTTGATCTCAGTTTCTTGATCCGGGCCTGGAGTCAGATGGCCTGTCCCAGATGACGCTGCTCCTCTGGGCTGGACGTGTCAGGATTCTTAGTACAAAGGTAGTTATAAATCTGTATGGAAGTAAAGAAGGTTCACATCCCAGATTCGTAGTTAATCCTTAGACATTGCTTTGCTAGCATTTGGTCCTGCACTGTTACTGTGACTCTCAGATCAGATTCTCTGGGGATTTGTGCCAGAGGATGCAGAGAAAAACCTAGGAGAATGTACTGACAGAGGTGGGAGGGGGTGGGAGGTGCTTCCTAGGAGCAAAGCTGAATGTAAATGAAAGGAAATGAAGCCGCAGTCAGTGGCCCACCCAAGAGGGTCTACGAGTTGCATCCCAGGGCCCCGAGACAGACCATGAACAGACTGGCAGGTAGGGTCAGTGGCTCCCCTGACATTACGGCATCCCATGAGGAGCCCGGCTTATCTGTCTCCAGGTGTTCAGGTGAGTGAGATCATTAACGTGCAACAAGGTGAGATGTTGAGAAATTGATTATAGCTTATCTTTTTTAGCTACTCTGACTTATCAACAGAAACAATGGAAAGATCATTTTCCCCTTTCCCTTCCAGGGAAAGCAGCCACGGCTTTGTGTTCCCAGAGCTGGGTGTCCCGACCCCAGGCAGGGAATTTCCAGCGGTTTGGGCAGCAGGCCCACCTGGGAGAATTAAGGAGCCTTCCAAGAAGGTAAGGGAGTATAGGGTTCTGTGATTTGTGGACAATGGAGTGTCAGGCCCTCATCCCCAAGAGGTGGTTGGACCTGGACTCGTGCAATTCTCTACATAACCTGGTCCTTACACTTTGTGCCCTGGCCGTGGCCTGGTGAGAGATGGCTGTTGATGTTCACTCTCATGGCCCTGGGAGCAGTGTTAAGGGTCCTTATAGGGGAGCCTGGGGACACACTGAAGAGCTGTGAGGGCCATCTTTGCAGTTGCCTAGAATAGAAGTGCCCAACAGAAGGCAGTGACCAGCACCTGGTAGAATGACAAGAGGGACCCACAGCAATTGACAATAAGCTGGTGAATGAGTTGACCTTGAAGATCCTCCAGGTCCACTATCACATTGAATTCCACACACCCTTTGCCTCCTTTTCATAACCCCATCTCCCCCATCCCACGACTCAGAGTAAGTGGCACGGAGCCCCAGACTTCTAGCTCACAAGCACGCTCTGGTCTCCCCCGACCTCGGCCAACAAGATGGTTGTATAGCTGTGCGCCATTTGCACGCCACCATCCCCCAGATAAGTCCATGCATATAGGCACTGGGGGACATGTGCCTCAGATTGGCTGAGCCCAAGATGCCGACGGAACATTACATAAGATTTTGGATTGAATGAAAAAGGCTTTTTTTGTTGTCAGGCTGAAAAACCAACAGCTGCACACGATCAGGCACCAACATGCAGGGAGCCATTTCTCTGTTTGCACAGGAAGCTCTGGCGTGCTCTCTTTCTCTAGAATCACACTGCTGAGCCAGCCAAGGTCTCGGCTCTGGCCCTGACACATGGCTGGCTCTCCTTTTGCTTTCTGAGTTCAGCCCACCTCCTGGGTCACCTCCCCAGGAAAGAAAACACCGCCACGCGCAGGCCTGAGCCTGCCTTCTCGCCGGCGCTCAGCCAGGCATGTTCAGAGCCCCAGGATGCCCTGTGACTGGGCAGAGGACTCAGGGGGTGCCACCTGTGGGCTGACTGCTTTCCTCATGCCCCAGTCCTGTCCCCCATCTTGATTCCACTTTCCAATGCGCCCCCTCCATGTTCACCCCTTCCTCTCTTTTATAAGCTCCTAAGTGTTCCCCGTGGTCCAGTTTAAGCATTTCTTTCTCTGGGAGGCCCCAGTAAACATCCAGGCAGAATTCACTGCCTGTGTCTCTACATTAGCCCCACTGTTTCATTTCCCTGTGGACTGTAGTTAATTGCTTCCCTGTCTTTCTTATTTACTAGAGAGTAAATCCTTGGGGAAGAGAAGCCATAGCTTATCAATCCCTGAGCCTTGTGTAATTCGGGTATAAATAGTTTTCCTTACATCTCTTACAAATCCAATTTTTTTAAGTTTATTTATTTTGAGAGAGAGAGAGAATGTGTGCATGCACAGTCGAGCAGGGAAGGGCAGAGAGAGAGGGAGTAAGAAAGAATCCCAAATAGGCTCCACCTTGTCAGCCCAGAGCCCAACGTGGGGCTTGATCTCATGAACTGGGAGTCAAGAGTTGAAAGCTTAACTGACTGAGCCACCCAGGAGCCCCTACAAATACATTTTAGAAGTAATACTATTTAGATGGAAAGCCCAAACTATAGAAATATCTGGCTTTCCAAAGAGATCACAAGCTATCTAAGTCAAAAATGCTCATAAAGTTTCCTCTGGAAAGATAGATTTCTTTTAAAACAGCTTATGGTAAAATATACATAACATAAAATTCACCACTTTAAATAACCATTTTAAAGTGTTTAGTTCAGAGGCAGCATGTACATTCACAGTGCTGTGCAGCCATCACCACCATCCATCTCCAGAACATTCTTATCTTTCCCAGCTGAAACTCTGTACCCATTCAACTAATTCTCCACTCCCCGTCCTTCCCGCCGGGGCTGCCACCATATTACTTTCTCTCTCTATGAATTCAACAACTCTAGGTACCTCATATAAGGGGATGATACAATATTTGTCTTTCTGTGACTGCCTTATTTACTTGGCATAATGTCTTCAAGGTTTCTCCATGCGCATGGATCAGAATTTCCTTCCTTTCAAGGTAGAATCATCTTTCATCATATGTGTACGCCACGTTTTGTGCATTCACTCATCCAGTGACAGACATCTGGGCTGCTTTCATCTCTTGGCTACTATGGATAATGCTGCTATAAACATGGGTGTACAAATACTTTTTTGAGACACTGCTTTTACTTCTTTTGGGTGTAAACCCAGTAGCGGAATTGCTCAATCACATGGTAATTCTATGTTTAATTTTTTGAGGAGCCTCCACACTGTGTTCCACAGAGGCTGCACCAGTTTATGGTCCCGGCAACATGCACAGGATTCTAACGTTTCTGTATCCTTGACAACACTTATTATGTTCTGTTTTTCTTTTTGTCGTGGAAACCATCCCGATGGGCATGAAGCAGTGTCTCATTGTGGTTTTGATTTACATTTATTTCCCTAATGATCACTAAAGTTGAGCAAAAAAGGAATTTATCGTTTTCTCAGTTTCTTTAAGAAATAGAACATGTACTATAGAAAGTTTGAAAAAAAAAAGTTATGGAAAAGTACAGAAATACACAGGAGGAAAACAACAATGTGTAATCCAGTTACCTAGAGATAAACACTGTTAACATTTTGGGAGCATCCTTCTAAGTCTTTTTTTGTATGTAAATGAACTTTTATGGAAAAAATTCATTTGTGTGGCGGGGGCATGAGTAGGAAAGGGGCAGAGAGAGAGAGAGAGACAGAGAGAGAGACAGAGAGAGAGACAGAGAGAAATAATCCTAGGCAGGCTCCATGCTCAGCACCAAGCCAAACCCAGGGCTCAATCCTGTGCTCTGGGGCCATGACCTGAGCCAAAATCAAGAGTCAGATGCTCAACTGACCGAGTCATCCAGGTGCCCCCAAAATGTATTTTCATACTTAGCAGCTCCCCAGCCCAAGAAGGAGCCTTTTTCTGTTCACCGAGTTATTTGCTAAGTTCCTTGAGGGGTATGCTGGAGGACAAAAATATATCCTTGGGTTTGAGTTTATTATTGAGGACACATAACAAAGGGCAGGGGGCAAATTGCTCAGGCAATGAGACTTCCTGAGGCTGGTGATTGTGGAAGGGAAGCATGTAGCCAGAGAAGAGTGACAGTGAGGACAGTCCACTGACAAGGGATGAGAATTTTGGAGGAAAGAACAGATGTCCATAGAAGAACTTGACTTCATGTCTGTCCCCAGTACAAGATCTTGAATAAAATCTTGTATTGTTCACCAGAGGGTGGTAGGGTATATTTGCGAAGGGGTCATCATGAAAGGGCTGTGGCTTGTGCACGTATAGATACGGGTGTGTGGAAACTTGGGCTGATAATATGCACACTGTTCTTGAGCTTTTCCCCATGTAATTGAATAATCTGCTAGAATATTATTTCTGGGAAAGACTATGAATTAGTTACCAAAAATCCAACTTTTTCTTCCTGCGCTTCTTTGCAGTTAGATGTGGCCACGTGACTTGGGTTTTCACCAAAGGAGAGAGGAAACGGTTTGTGTCATTTCTGGGCCAAGGCTTTTAAAAACCAGAGGTGCCCCATCCATCTTCCTTCCCCTTCCCAGTTTGATGAGGATGATGACAAGGCCCAAGGAGGTTGGGGAGCCACAAGGTGGAAGGAACATGGATTCCTGAAAAGTTGGTGGAACCAAGTGGAAGAGAGCCAACCGCTGACCAGTAACACTTGCTTTAGATTGTCATGAGGGTGAAAAATACATTTCTATTTATGAAAGCATAGTCTGTCCTAGCTCCTATTCCATCAGTGGATGCAACTTTATTATCCAGTATGCTAATGTTAGTTGGAATGGATAAATTGCATTTTGAGATGTAGAAATGTGTTTTAGTTCAACTGCCTCATCATTGGGTATATCAGATAAAGTGCTTTTGGCTACAAATAACAGAAAACTGAATTAAAACTCATAAACATGGAGGGATTTATTGACTAACTGGGAGTCCAGAGGTACAGTGAATGCCACTGATTGCTGCAATGAGGACTCGATTTCTTTCTCCCTCCCCTCTCTGTCACACCTACTGTTGGTTGCCTTCTAGGGCTAACTCCCTGGTGATTGCAGGAGGCCTGGCTGCAGAAGGGTCCACATCCTTCTCTAGTCCCATGAAACAGGAGACGTTGTCTCCCACAGTGAACCAATAATGGCTCAAAGCTTTGTGCTGATTGACTCATCCCAAAATCAAATTCTGTGGCCACCACAATTGGATTGCCAGGGGTCTAGACCAATCAGGACTATCTGCTGGAGCTTAAGGTAGGCTTGGTCCCGTCCATGTCACATGGCTGCCACTGATGGTGCTTATTTCCATATAGGGACAGAGAGACTGGATTGTCCAGATAAAGAGAAGAAAGTCACCTGATTCTAGTGTTCTCTGAAATAGAATAAAGCTCTTTTGGAGATGCTAAATAAAAGTCAGGTAATTTCTCTCTCATATGCATTGAGATATGTCTTTGGAAAAATTACGTTCTGCAAAAAAGACAAGAAGATTGAAACGTGAAAGAGATAGATGATTTAAAGACAAGGACACAGAGTCAACAACCGGGGAAAATTAAATGACTTGGAAACAAAGTCCAGATATTTCAGAAAGAATATTTAACCTGAGTCACTTTTGTGGTGGGATGGTACAAAGTAGAAGAAGAGGGCAGTGGTATATTCTGATGTCATGTGCAGGATATTTAAGTTCAGATTTGTTTCTCAGTCTGTTCCCTCTCTGTTATTAGCATGCTCTGCTCACTTATCATGCAAATTAAGCATGACTATCAAGGACACAGTGTCTATGCTAAGTTCAGGCTAGATATGCTGCTCTTGGCTCTTCCTCCAGACAATATAAATTCATTTTCTTGGACATCATACCATGTTCTAGAAATAAAGATGTTGTTAAGTGAATGCTTTCTCCCCCCTATACTGTATTATGCTTCCTCTAAGTCAGGAATTAGAGAGGTTTTGCTTATTAGTTCAGAGAGGAACTGGGCCAATTTTAACACACACAAAAATAATTCCTTTCAGCACAGACGCTCTTTGATTGACCTAAAACCCCTGCATGTAAAATCTGCACAAACAAAAGAAATGGGAAGAGATCTGCTATAATAAGATTAAGTTCAAATGGCAAGGTTAAATTTAAAATTAGTTGGTTATGCCAACCACAAAAGAGTCTAATTCACCCTCTCCGTTGCTCTACGGGGAGAACAGAAGCAAAAGAGCCTCTCTGTTTTCCTGCCCTGCCTCTTCCCCAGTGCGATCCTTGTCTTTCCAATGCAATCCTTAAATCCAGATCAATTTCCACTCCTTCCTTGACTCTTCCTCCAGCTCTGTGTTCTGACTTCCTGGCACTCATGGAAATGGTACCAAAGAGTCAAAGTTAAAAGCTCAGACTGTGATGCCAGATCTGCAATCAACTTAGATCCTCGGTGACCTGAAGCTCCACCACTCTGAAAGATGGGACCAGGAGAGTGACTGCGAGGGACCAAATGAAGTCATGATTCATAGAAGCAGTCAATAAATACCAGTTATCATTGATATTTTACATAAAGTCCCCTCCCCTGACTTGGAGGAGCGCAACACTGGGCTGATAGTTCCTATCCCAGTTGTGTTGAACAGAAAGGAATTGAAAATGTTTTCCAAAGTGGAGAATGGTTGTGGACCAGGTTGGACAGGAAGACCAATGGCTACAGGGCAAGGATCACACCATTCCAAAATGAGCCTGCAGAGCGTACTCCATAAATGCAGCCTGCAACATCTATGAACTCCAACCAACTCCAGTGACTGAAGGAAACCCCAGGGCTGCTGCTATCAGAGAAAGAAGTTAAACAAAGACTGTGAGTGTCAACACACTGTTCAAAAGAGCACTGCTAGTCAGAACTTTCTGTTTGATGGCTGGCCAGACAGAAATTTGGGTCTTGCTGGAATTTCAAAATAGGCCAAACTCACAACAATGTTATTTGTTAGATTATAATGGGTTTTGGATAGGAGAGGCAATGCTTAACATTTTTCAGGGAACAACAGCTTTTCAATCACCTAAGAGTCAATAAATGAGCCACTTACAAAGGATCTTTATGTTTTTGTTCATTGAAACAAATCTGTTAGGCCCCGGGTTGAATAATACGCGCTCACTACCACTTGTACTTGGCATGATGGAAGGTTCCTTCTTTCTCCAGCGTTCATTGCTTATTCACCACCAGTAGTAAGAGCCTGGACCAGAAAATGATGTAAACCAGTCTCAAAGCTCTGGCTCTGTTTTCCACTAGGCAAGATCTTGGGAAAGTTACATACGCTCTCCAAATATAAGTTTTCTCATCTAGGATACAGGAATAACAATTCTCCCTACCTCCTATGGTTGCCATTTAACATGCTTATCCATGTAAAAAACTCGGCCCAGTACCTGCCATATAACAACTGTTCCATTACGGTAATAATTATTCCACAATTTCGACTTCTTACTATTTTTCTTTAGAATTGTCTTCAAACGCTGACTTATTTGTTTAACCACATCTGTGCATGAAACATGGAGACAGCACTTGGCTGTTTTAAGGAATTTGCATTTTTTAACTAATAAATCTTCTGAATAGTGTTCTTTGGATATCAAGAATGGTAAGGATAAGACTGGTCACTGACACTGTGTAGGAATTAGACCCAAAGGTGAGGGCAACTGATATAATTTACAATTACCTTTTTGAGATATCAGCTCCTCTTCCAACTGGATTGGTTTTCCTACCCTCAGCAAAACATGCTTCAATTTCATCTCTTACTTGAGAAAACTTCTATAAATCAAATAACTACCAAATCATCTATGCCCTTGAACTGAATCTGGGAAACTGTGAATTATAATGTTATGTACCTAATACAGCAAGAATGAGCTTAAAGTAATTCTCCTTAGGGAGCTTTACAGAATAGGTCCCTTTATGTTGTTGTGGTTTTTTAATATATAGTTTATTGTCAAATTGGTTTTCATATAACAGCCAGTGCTCTTCCCCACAAAAGCCCTCCTCCATGACCATCACCCTCCTTCCCTTCCCCCTTCAGCCCTCAGTTTGTTTTAAGTATTCAAGAGTCTCTCATGATTTTCATCCCTCTCTCTCCCCAACTCTCTTTCCCTCTTCCCCTCCCCCTGGTCCTCCATTAGGTTTCTCCTGTTCTCCTGTTCTCCAGATATGGTATCTGTCCTTCTCCGCCTGACTTATTTTGTTTAGCATGACACTCTTGAGGTCCATCCACGTTGCCACAAATGGACAGATTTCATTCTTTCTCCTTGCCATGTAATACTCCATTGTATATATAAACCACATCTTCTGGATCCATTCATCGGGTGATGGACATTTAAACTCTTTCCATGATTTGGCTATTGTAGAAAGTGCCTCTATGAACATTGGGGTACATGTGCTCCTATGCATCAGCACTTCTGTGTCCCTTGGGTAAATCCCTAGCAGTGCTATTGCTGGATCATAGGGGAGTTCTACTGATAGTTTTTTGAGGAACCTCCACACTGTTTTCAAGAGCAACTGCACCAGTTTACATTCCCACCAACAGTGTGGGAGGGTGCCTGTTTCTCCACATCCTCGCCAGCATCTATAGTCTCTTGATTTGTTCATTTTAGCCACTCTGACTGGCGTGAGGTGGTATCTCAGTGTGGTTTTGATTTGTAGTTCCCTGATGATGAGTGATGCTGAGCATCATTTCATGTGTCTGTTGGCCATCTGGATGTTCTCTTTTTTTTTTTTTTAATATTTTATTTATTTTTGATACAGAGAGAGAGACAGAGCATGAGAGAGGGAGGGTCAGAGAGAGAGGGAGACACAGAACCAGAAGCAGGCTCCAAGCTCTGAGCTAGCTGTCAGCACAGAGCCCAACGCGGGGCTCGAACCCACGAACGTGAGATCTGACCTGAGCCGAAGTCGGAGGCTTAACCGACTGAGCCACCCAGGCGCCCCTGGATGTTCTCTTTAGAGAAGTGTCTGTTCATGTCTTCTGCCCATTTCTTCACTGGATTATTCATTTTTTCAGGTGTGGAGTTTGGTGAGTTCCTTGTAGATTTTGGATACTAGCCCTTTATCTGATATGCAACTATCATTTCCCATTCTGTCAGTTGCCTACAAAGCTGTCATCATCAAGACAGTATGGTATTGGCACAAAAACAGACACACAGACCAGTGGAATAGAATAGAGTACCCAGAACTGGGCCTACAAATGTATGGCCAGTTAATCTTTGACAAAGCAGGAAAGAGTATCCAATGGAAAAAAGACTGCCTCTTTAGCAGGTGGTGCTGGGAGAACTGGACAGCAACATGCAGAAGAATGAAACTAGACCACTCTCTTACACCATACACAAAAATCAACTCAAAATGGATGAAGGACCTGAATGTGAGACAGGAAACCATCCAAACCCTCGAGGAGACAATAGGAAACAGCCTCCTTGACCTCAACCGCAGTAATCTCCTACTTGACACATCCCCAAAGGCAAAGGAATCAAGAACCAAAATGAACTATTGGGACCTCATCAAGATAAAAAGCTTCTGCACTGCAAAGGAAACAATCAAGAAAACTAATAGGTGTCTTTTGTATGTATTTGCAGGTGACATCATGGTCTCATGGTCAATGGGGAGCACCGAGAGTATTGACAGGGCCCTGAGCAGTGATGGCACCTCTCACCTAGTCCCTTGGGGTTCTCTTTGTGAGCCCCCTATCCAGACATTTCTGCTTGAAAAGGAAGCATGGGCCCTTGATCTGCAAGAGACTGGAATTCCCATGTTAGCCTTATCATAAGAAGGCTCTAACCCCGGAGGCTAAAAGCTACAATCCCTCAACAAGAACCTGTGAGCCACTGAGAACGTGGTGAGCGAGAAAGACACAGTGGCCACCCCGCAGGAGCTAACAGTCCTGTGGAAAGGACAGCAGCTAAACGGGCAAACATGAATTAATTACAATTGTAATGAGTACCATGGGGCACAGAGCAGTACTGGATTTTAGATTGGGACCTAATGGGATGGAGGAAGGAAGGGTTAGGCGTGAAATTGCAAACACAGTTTTTATATCAAAATAAGCACAGGTACATGACATGAACACAAGCTTTGCTTCCATTTTAAAGATAAAGCTGGGGGACAGCAGAGAGGTCTCCCCTTGGCCTGGAAGGGTGGGAACCCTTCTGGGGTTCAGGGATGCAGCTTCCAGTAGCTTGGTGTGTCTGAGGAGGACGTTCGAGTAGCCCTGGCTGGGGCACAAGGGCTTTGAATCTGGGGGTAAAGTCCTCTGAAGAAATGAAAAGGGTACCTATGGGCTGGATGGAGGGCAGCCCATGGGCCGGAGGTGCCTGGCCCAGATGGCAGCCACCGAATGGGTACGGCTTTCCCAAAATTCTTGATGAAGCTTTCAGATGGTCTTCTCAGCCCAGGCAGCCCCTCTTGTTCTAAATTGCCATCTAATTTTCACTGTGTGTGTGTGTGTGTGTGTGTGTGTGTGTAAAGGAGAAGGAGAAAGGAAACACACTTCTTGCTCACTCCCTTTTCCTACTCTACTCTGTTCATTCCTCTATTTGAGCAACTGTCAACTCATCTGCTAGTTATATGTTTTAAGGCCATCCTCCTGGACACAGTGGGCCCAAAGGTAGCGGCCATATAATGTCAGCCATCAACTGAACACTCCTGTACTCCTCTACCCCGACTCCAGTATCTTCAAACTAGATTTGCAGGAGGCATTTCAGAGGTGTGGAGAAGGGGCACTCAGATTGCCATGAGATGAGCAGTGACTGACGGCGAGAGAAAGAGATGGAGGTAGAGGGCAGCCTTCCCTTTCACAAAGCATGTGGGACAGAAACACTTGGAGAAGTCTCAGCCCCAACCAGCCCTGAGGTGGTAACAGCTGCAGGAGAACCTCCAGGACCTGGAAAGCTCACAACACAGTAGAACTTGAACGTGTCCAGGGACTCAGCCCAGAACTATTGAATCCTTGAATTCCTGAACATCATCAAATCAATAAAGGTCCTAAGTAAACTGCATTATTAAAATGACCCCTTAGAAACTTCCAAAATCTTATCACTACTTATTATTTTGCAGGTATTTGTAATAGCGTCTTGCTTAGGTCCCTTGACATGCATCATTAGCAGTTGCCTTGTTCTCAGGATAGTTTGTCACATAAAAGAAGTTTTTACCTGTGTGTCAAGGATTACGATGAGCAGAGAATGCCCGTGTTGATGCAGGGGTACGGGTGATTAGTGATGCTCCCCAACATCTGCACTCCTATACACCAGCTGCATTGTCAAATTTGATGCCTGAAGATACAGAATATACTTCCTTTAATGCTGAGAATTTAATTTATGGTGTATTTCAAACCAGTTGAAGAAAAGTATTGGGCTGATATGCTGCCTGCTTTGGGGACAGAGGAAAGGTTGACCTCCCTTACCTCCCATCTTACTAATAATTACCTAATAATTAATTCCTTTAATTCCTTAAAGAATCAGGCATAAAACAGAATTAGTAATCATAAAGCATATGTATATGTAGGTGACTTAAAAAAATAACACTGGAGATAGGGAAAGTCACTTAAAGCAAGACCCCAAACCCAGAAACGTAAACAAAACAAATGACAAATTTAATCAAATGAAAATGGTAAATTTTGCAAGTACAAAAGATGCCATGAACAATATTATAAACAATGGTGCAGCCACTGTGAAAAACAGTATGGAGATTCCTGAAAAAATTAATAGAACTACCATATGACTGGGCGCCTGGATGACTTTGTTGGTTAAGCATCCGACTTCAGCTCAGGTCATGATCTCGCTATTTGTTAGTTTGAGCCCTTGTCGGACTCTGTGCTGACAGCTCAGAGCCTGGAACCTGCTTCAGATTCTGTGTCTCCCTAGTCTCTCTGCCCCTCCCCTGTTCATGCTCTCTTGCTCTCTCTCTTTCTCTCTCTCTCTCAAAATAAATAAACAAACAACAACAACAACAAAAAGAACTACCGTATGACCCAGTAATTCCACCACTTGGTATTTTTCCAAAGAATATGAAAACACGAATTTGAAAAGAAATATGCACCCCTATGTTTATTGCAGCATTATTGACAATAACCAAGACATGGCAACAACCTAAGTGTCCACAGACAGATGAATGAATAGAAGAGATGCAGTCTACACACAGACTGGAATATTATTCAGCCATAAAAAAAGGAAATCTGGCCATTTGTGGCACCATGGATAGACCTTAAGGGCATTACACTAAGTGAAATAAGCCAGACAAGTAAGACGGATACTACATGATCTCACTTGTATGTGGGATCTAAAAAGAAGAACTCACAGAAACAGACAGTAGAATGGAGGTTGCTAGGGCCAGGGACGAAAATGGGGAGATGTTGGTCAAAGGGTATAAACTTCCAGTTATGAGAGGAGTAAGTTCTGGGGACGTAACGTACGGCATGCTGACTGCAGTTCACAACACCGAATTGTTTAGTTGACAGTTGCTTACAGTAGATTTTATGTGTCCTCACCACACACACACGCAAACACGCACGCACAGAGATAATTATGTGAAGTGATGGATGCGTTAGCTTACCTCACTGTGCTAATCATTATGCAGCAAATACACATATCAAATCCTCACACTGTACAGCTTAAAGCGACTCAATGTTAGACATCAGTTCTATCTCAATAAAGCTGGGGAGAAACCCCAAAAAACAAAATTAAAAAAGAGAATGTCCAGACTAGAAGCAAATAGAGCCACACCTTACAAGCTGTCTCCTAGGCAAGTTTTCCTCAGCAGAAGCCCCGCCCCATCTGTGACACTCAGACTTCACAGAGCATAATGTCGCTCTCCAATACATCGTGCTTTGGAGCAAGGTTTCTATAGAAAAATTTGTACATCCCCTAAATTCAATATAACATTTAAAAAATTTAATTGTAATTTTTCAGGGAGAGAGAGAGAGCGTGTGCACAAGTGGGGGAGGGGTAGAGAGAGAAGAGAGAATCTTAAGCAGAGTCCATGCTCAGCTTGGAACCCGACATGGGGCTCAATTCATGACTGTGAGATCATGACTTGAGCCAAAATCAGAGTCAGCTGCTTAGCCAACTGAGCCATCTAGGTTCCCCTCAAAGTAACATTTTAAACAAAGTAGTTTTGAGGTGTGGGGGAGAGTTCTCTAATTACTTTCCATTCAGAAAGAATGTCAGAACCACATGCAAATATCGTGGAAAGCGCCCAGTGTCAGCAAAGAGATTTAGTCAGATACCGACGATATTCAGGCCACATGACTACACGTGCACACATCCGTTAAAAGTCATGGTCACCAACTGGTCACCAAAAAGCAATGTTTCGTTTTGTGCGACTGACATGCTTATTTGTTACGTATATTGATGTTTTTCTGTATTGTAGGAAACTGGTTGGTAGTGATGGATTGATAGGAGAGGGCCTGCTTTAACATTTTTACTCAGTGTCGGGTTTTTAAGAAAGTTCCTGATGGTAAATAAGAGATGCTTGTATTTACAACCAGCAGTACAGACAAAGGATTAATATTGAGAAAAATATATCAAACAGCTCTTTCAAATATGAAGGAAAAACAACCACAAAGAATAGAAACAGACAATTCACAACAGAAAAAATGTGAAATGAGACAGTAGATGCAACCATACTCAACCTCATTGGTAAAGAAGGAAATGCATCAAATACAGAAAAACAAGGAACTACCTCTTTTACAATCCATCGGATCAACAAAAAGAAAAAGTTTGATAATATTGGGTTGTTGAGGATTCAGGAACTTTTACATTGCTGGTGGCCGTGTATGTCGATGAAGGCATTTTTCAAGGCAAACTGGAAATATCAAAGTTGTAATGCCTGCATGCTCTATTTTAACAATTTATTTCCAGGAACTTATTCAGAATTACACATGTGCCCAAATATATGTGCAGGTATAAGGATAATTATCATTTATAGTAGCAAACAATTTTGAAAACATCTGAAAGCACACCAAGAATGTAAAGATTCTCTGGCATGAAATGCCATAAAGTTGGTAGACAGAGTGAGGTAGATGTTAGGTGCAGAAATGGAAAGGTATCGGAGACAAATTAAGTGAACAGAGCAAGTTTCAGAGGAATACATGAAATATTCCATGTTAATGTGTATGCCTCTCTCTATATAAATATAAATAAATAGAGATTCAAATACATATTTTTAAAAAAGGGACTGAACAGTTGAGAGCACTTACCTCTGGGGAAGAAGTCGTCCTAGGAGGGGGTGATGGAGACGGGCTCTCATTCGCCGAAATTTCCAGTTTCTTTCTTTGGTCACACTCCTCTCTGTAGGGGTATTCCCATGCTGTTGAGCTCAGGAATGGCCACATGACTTGCTTTAGTCAAAGAAGTGATGTTGGTCACTTTTGTGCAGAGTTTTGGAGGTCAGGACACCACTGGCCTTGTCTTTCTTTTTCTGACATGAGATTGACAGGGCTCCAGATGAAGTTAGGTTTCTCCATCAGCTTTGGTTCTGGAGTGAGGAGAGCAAGGAACACAGCCTTAGTGGACTCATAAAAAATGTGTAGTGTGAACAAGAAATATACATTTGTGGCTATAAGGCCATAGAGATTTGGGGGTGTTTGTTACTGTAGTATAACATGACCTCTTCTGGTTGATACAAAAGGAGGAGCACATCCACAGGTTTTTCCTCAGTGTATTTCTCTATCGTATGAGCATTCTGCGATGTATATGTATATACTCACGTATTACTTGTATAATAAATATTTAAAAATTGACACCTTAGCAAAATGATCTACAAATGACTACATGTCGAGGACCTTCGAGATTGGTGACAAATAAAAATGGCAAAGTTCAATCCTGGAATTCCAAGGGCAAGGTCGAAGTGTCTGCCTGAAACTGGCAGGCCCAGTAGACCATGGCTACAACCTATAGTGCTGTGAAAAAGCAGAAGTTGTGTTGTCCAGCCAGTGACCAAGAAGCATGGTGGTTAATCGGCCATGTGAGAATTAGGGAAGAAGGTCAGGGAAGTAAGCAGCCACCTGCCCAACCACGGGGTCAAAGGCATTCCAATAAACGGTAGGACCACATGATTGCTTTCATAGATATTGAGAGGCATTGCCCTTCAATAATAGTAAAGAGAGAGTTACAATTACTGCTGACTCACAAGCGTCTGCATATGTCTGTTTCTTTGGATGTGTCTTGAATACAAAGAATTTGAGAACTGTTGACCCAGAAAATAGAGCGAGCAATTGCATGTAGACTCTCGGTTCCTCATGGCAGCTGCCCCTTGCTCCAATTCCAGACTCTCAAGGCTTATTCAGTGACAGAGCACCTCCTCTTTGTCAGGTACTAAAATTGCCAGCAGCAGAAAAGATATCATCTTTGTTCTCAAACCCACAGCCTCCCTGAGGAGGCAGATCAATAAAAACTCTATACCCAGAGGCAGAGAGAACAGTACCAGCAGCAATAACCCTTTCTTAAGGGGTGGTAGTTTCCAAGCACGATGCCAGGGATATAATTTCTAATTCTCAAAAACTATCCTGTCAGCCAAGTACAATACCCCTATGTTTTCAGATAAGGAAATGGAAGTGGAGAGAAATGAAGCTACCTCCTTCAGTTCCGACAGGCGGTAGATGGGTCTTTTTCTTGTCTATACCAACTCACCTCTTCTGCAAAGGGAAGAAGACAAAATAGCACCAGAGGGGGCGTGGCTAACTTTGAATGCGAGCTCTAACCTTCAGTCTACTGTGTAGAGATCCAGCCTTTTGTTTATGGTGTCCCCAGAGGGCGAGGCCAAGCTCTGGTTAGTGGCCAGGCCTGCAATCTGACTTAGGTTAGTTATGGTTAGCATGCCTCTATTTCTGCCCACACCCCTCCTTCTTCTGCCGGTGCTGGAAGTAACCATCTTTCTGGCTTGGGGCATAAGGGTGGGATAAGGGAAGTCTTCACAATAGGTCTGTTATTGTGCAAAGGATTCTAGAAGGTGCTGATCTCAGAGACACATGGGACCCCAAGTGCCAACCCCTCAAGTCCCTCCTGTGACTGAGGTTGGGGAATTGGTCACACCTTTTGCCCTCAGCTCAGTAGCCTGTGTAACACTCTGCCTGGTTAAGCACTCAGCACAGAGAAGTGCCCTAGGAAATCTAACTCTGTCTGTTCTCAGTTACTTAAGGCAGCTTAACCTGAACAAGAACACGGCAGGACTCCCGGCCCCAAAACTGTTTTCACATGGGGCTCATTTTCTCAGTCAGCAGGGAAATGGAGAACAGTGAGTGGAGACGGGTTCATCACAAGAGCCTAAAGACACTGAAAGACCCTGAGCAAGAGGCCTTGGGGGTGGTCTCTTTTCTAGGGCTGAGGTCGCTGGGTTCAGTCCGTCTTCGAGTCAAGGCCTTCGAGAGCCCAGAAAGGAGCCAGGAGTTTCTTAGCCAGATGAGAGAAATTCTAAACAACCTACAAAACGGCAGGTCAGATTCTAGTGAGCGGCTCGGCTCTATACTGTGGGTGGAAGTGAAGAGACCCTTGGGTCAAGCACGGTGGCAAGAGGAGAATCGGAGCTCACAGGTTGAATGAATAAACAAATGAGGTGTACAGGGAAGGACACATTCATTGGAAAACTCTAAATACTGGATGTTTTCACAGCCTCTGAAGAACTTGTTTTCTAGAAGGCTCATATTGAGGTAAATCAGTGGGACCTTCAGTATTGTAGTTGTCTTGGTCAATTCAGATTGCTATAACAAAACACCTGAGACTGACATCTATTTCTCACAATTCTAGAGGTTGGAAGTCCAAGATCAAGGTGCCAGTTAATTCAGTCCCTTGTGAGAGCCCTCTTCCCGGTTTGAAGATGGCTACCTTCTCCCTTGCATGGTGGAAGGAGAGAACTCTGGTCTCACCACCTCTTCTCATAAGGATGCCAATCCCACGATGGGGGCCTCACCCTCGCAACCTTATTTAAACCTAATCACCTCCTGAAGGCCCCCTCTTCCACATACCATCACAGTGGGGGTTAGCAATTAAACACGTAGTTTTGGTGGGACATAAACTTTCAGTACATAACAGAAGTGTATTAAGATTACATGTTTTGTGGCTCTGCTTTTGTCCAAAAGTTTAATCACTGAGGTAGACAGATACCCCCAAGATTCCTGCCGCCCCTGCCCCTCTCCAAGCGGGCATATCCTGTGTAGCTTCTTTTAGGAGATGGGTGGGCCTGGCCTCATCACGTGAGCTCATTAAAAGAGGGAGTAGAGGTCAGAGATGGAAGAAGTCAGAAAGACTGGAAGCATGAAAGTGGTTTTGCTAGGGCCTTGAAGGAACTAACAGCTATGTTGTGAGTGAGCTGGTAGAAGGGGCCACATGGTGAGGAGATGTGGGAGGCTTCTAGGGGCTGAGGGGAGAGCCCAGTGATTACCAACAAGAGAACGGGAACCTCAGGCCTACAACCAAAGGCATCAAAATTCTGTCCAAAGTCACGTGAGCTCGGAAGACGACCCCATGCTTCAGATGCGGCTCCACCGCCGACGCCTTGATTTCCGCCTCCCAAGACCCTGAGCAGAGAACACGGCCACTCCGTGACTGAAGGTCTGGCCCACAGACCCGTGTGATAATAAATCTGCACTGTCTCAAGCGCAGGAAGCTAATGGTCATTTGTCACACGGCATAGAAAACAAATACCATCTCCTTTCCTACAGCAGGTCAGTCCCACCTCCGAGATCCTTTGTCTTCTTAAAAACATCTATTTGGTTGTTGATTACATTTCCCCCTTGCATTAATACACCACTTCCTTTCCATTTTCTTTTCTTTTCTACCAGTTCCTTCGGGAATTTACATAGTAATTAAGATCTGCTGTGCACACACTGTTATTTTTAACACTATTTAACACAGAAAGCTCTATTACCCTCTCCCCAACCTCTACAAAGCATTTCCAGGGCGCACGTCGCTGTGAGGCTGCTGTTTTCCTCCTTCTCAACCAGTGTTCGGGGCTTCCAAAGCTTGACATTATGTTTATTACATAACAGCAAGACAGAAGCCTAAACAACCTGCTGCTGGGCTTTTAAATATAGCGGCCGCAGAAATCTCTTCTGGGCCTGATGAAGAGCCACTTCAAATGTCTCCTAATTTCAGCAATTTTCTGGTCTATAGAAGAAAAAGTCTAAAAATGGCTCTGAACGGATTTAAGTGCCCTCACAGGAAACCCGCCCCTTCCCTGTCAGCTACACTGACGCAAAGGCAAAGGGGCGGGAAGGGGAGAGCGAAGCCGAGGGCCCTCGGGGGCTCGGGGATTTGCAGCAGCCTCTCAAGGACTATTGCCTGTGTGTGAGATGCTGTCAGGAGAGAGAAGGGGGAAGGCACGGAAGTGGCGCCTGTCCGGGTTGGCACCGCAGCGATGTGACTCTGGCAAGGTCCTCCCTCCCTTCGTTCCCTACTCAAATTGGCACGATCAGCAGCAGTTGTATTCACCCATGGGCCTCTCTGTTGCATTAAGAACTCACTCACTGTGGTTTGAGAAGAGGGAGGTTCTTGGCTTGGGCAATCAATTGAGTAGAATTTGTGCGGCTTCACCAGACCACCCTGGGTCGGTTTCATTCCTGGCACCAACTTCAGTGCCCCTCGCCTTCCCACTTCACCCCACATCTCTGGGCTTAGCCCATGGGAAAAAGAGTGTCTCTCTCCTCTAGTTCAGCCACCTACCCTGGGCTGACTCGTGGGGCTCCTCTGAGGTTAACACTGTGGCCAGGGAGATGGAACCCACCGTTTGGCCAGGACAAGGACACGTGTCTACTTCTAGAGCTGGAGTATGAGGTCACCAGCATGGACAGTAGGGCGAGGGTAGTTCCCCAACAGAAAATCAGGGTGCTGAAGAGGGTGGAATGGATGCTGGGTGGAACGGGTGTCCTCTAGCAGTCTGACAGATTCTAAAGCAGGATACGGTTGGGAACCCTGAGGCCTGGAGAGGCAGTCAGGAGCAAAGGGTCCCTCTCCACCTCTGCGGTTCCACTGAGCCACCCAGAATCCTATGTGTTCGTCAACAGGATGTCTGCATATGCACCGCACCCAGGCCAACAGCCTACAAGTAGAATCAAGGTATTAATTAATTAACTAACAAGAAAGCATGAGCAGAGGAGGGGCAGAGGGTGAGGGGGAGAAAGAGAATCTTCAGCAGGCTCCACCTCCATACTCAGTGTTAGAGTCACCTTAAGGTGGCGACCGAGCGGCCATTTCACTGGGGAGAACCTGTGCACAGACGACCTCCCCATCCTTCACCTGCAGACCTTGGATGTCCTGCCCCATTTGGAAACAGCCAATCATGAAGCTCCAGTTTCCCCCCACCTCGATGAGACAGGCAACCTATCCTGTCCCGCCGTGACCCTAAAATGCCCTTACTTGGTAATCAGCCCCCCAAGACCAAACCTGAAACCCCTCACCCTAAAAACCCCCACCCATTGCCTATCAGGCGCGATATCCCCCGACTCTCCACTTCCCGGGCCATGGGACCTCGCCCGGTAATCGCAGATCCCAATAAAGGCTTTCTTGGCTCCATAACGTAGTCTCTTTCCTCCCATCTCTGCCTCCTTCTATTAAATCTTACACTCAGCTTGGAACCTGATGCCAGGCTCGATCTCATGGCTGTGAGATCATGACCTGAGCCGAAATCAAGAGTCGGAGGCTTCAACGACCGAGAGACCCAGGTGCCCCTGGGAGGTACAAATTTATCACATATTTTTTCTCTCCCTGGGCCCTCCTTTCTTCTCACCTTCAGGGTGGTAGGAATTTGTGTCCCTGTGCTATATGCGAAAGTACCAATTTGTTTTGCCCAATTTTATTAATATTGGCATCTATTTCATTTTTATTTAAATATTTATTTTTGAGTGAGAGTGCATGCACATAAGCAGGGGAGGGGGAGAGAGAGAGAGAATCCTAAGCAGGCTCCACACTCTCAGTGCAGAGTCCGACAGGGGCTCAAACCCACAAATTGTGAGATCATGACCTGAGCTGAGATCAAGAGTCAGATGTTTAACTGACTGAACCACCCAGGCACCCCAATATTGGGGTCTATTTTAAAACCACTCTAGTATATAACAGTACTATTAAAATGTATCCTGTGGGATTATCTATTTGATTAATGATACTTAAATCATTCATTTTATATTTAACATAAAGAATGTGATTGAATGATTCATTTATTGAATGATTCACTTATTATCTTGTATTTACTGAACATTGACTAAGTGTCAGCAGCCAAGAAAAACAAAGATATTCAACACTTCTCCAAAAAGTTTACAGAGGGGACTGGGTGACTCACTCGGCTGAGTGGCTGACTCTTGATTTCAACTCAGGTCATGATCCCAGGATCTTGGGATCAAGCCCTGCATCAGGTTCTGCACTGAGCTCAGAGCCTGCCTAGGATTCTCCTTTCCTCTTCTGCCCCTCTCTCCAACTTGTGCTCTGTCTCTCTCTCTCTCTCTCTCAAATTAAAATAATAATAATAATAACAAAAGTTTACAATCTACTAAATGAAATTAGTGCCTAGCACAAAAATTGCTAAATATAGTTCTAGGTCAGAATCAGTCTGTTTCTTTAAAAAGAGAGCTAACTCTATGTTCAACTAACTCCTAGCTTGAGGAGTTTAACTGAAGTCAGGGAAGGTTTGGCTTAGTATCTGATATAAAAAGGGCCATACAGCAGTTCTGGATTCAGAAAAGATTCTGGAGGCTGGGGAGAGAGCTATAGTGCTGAAAGGAACCCTTTTGTTTCAAAATGAAGCAAGAATCTCTTGACTGCTCAAAAAAAACCCCCAATGATGAAAAGGACAGAGTCCTTGATCTTTTGGCTTTTTGGCCTAAATGAAAAAGCCGTACATCAGATTATCGAAGGCACATTACCCATTTGGAGGACCTGTTGGCCAATAGATTGCAGAAGAGAATCCATTAAAGAAAATTCATCACATGAAGTCAGAACAGAGGGTAAAGGTGAGAGAATATGCACCAGGCATGGATGGGGTCTACCGAAGTCACCATGGACCCTGAGTTAAACACGTCTAGGAAGGGCCCTCGTCAGCCTATCTTTGGTTAAATGTACCCCATGGACTGGTTGACTGGGGCCAAAGGGGAAAAGTTATGTCATACAAAATAGTTGATGATTCTGCAAAAGCCAGGTGCGGGAAGCTGGGGAAAGCAGAGGAAAAATCTCCTTGTGAGGCAAGGTGGGTTTGCAAGGCCTCCGACCATCAGATGGCGACTGGCATCTACCCCTACTCAACCCCCACTCAATTTCTGCTTGAGCACCGACCCCCAGCGCGCCTGACTGATATCAGGAGTGACTTGCCTTCTTATGCTAAAAATATGTGAATTGTACCTTGTGAAAAAACTTGTTATAGGAGTTTTCTCTTTTGTGATTATAGGAGCAAATGTTACATTTCCCCTCGGAAAACAGGCTATTGACCCCTGCTCACAAAGACCTAACTCTTGCCTTTGCTATGCTAAAAACTTTGCCTTGTGTTTGAATGCTAGAGATCCCTTCCTGTCCCATCTGATAACCATCTAGTCACCTATTGGTGAAGATTATGCATGAGTCTTCCACCAATCTATGTTCTGGGAAATTTTTACATACCAAAGAATTTGTTATCAGAAATTATTGTCTAAAGCAATTGCCACTTCTCTTTTGTACCCCATACATTTTTTCAATAAATAAAGCTGACTCTCGGGTCAGGATAGAGATGCCTGCCTGGTGATCAGAAAGAAAGAAGCCGAGGTTCTCTCACTCTCTTTCGCCGACACCATCCATCCTTCAGGGAAGCCCTGGACCTGCTGGAGCTGGACTCCAGCAGCCAGGCTTGGCGGGGGGAGCGGGGGAGCAGTGGCGGGGAAGGTAACTGGACAGCAGTTTTACTACCTGGGGGTGGGGTGAAGTGGGAAGAGATGGGCAGACAAAATTATGGGTCTGGTATGCCTGACTTTAGCTGGAGAGAGGTCAATAGGTCAACTTTAATTTCCTGCCACTTAGCATTGAGTTACTCTTGCTTCTGGGACTCAGATATTATTAAGCCTCAGCTCTAAAAAACAAGCGATGGATGAGATAACAAATCCTCACCTGGACTGCTATTGCTGGGTAGTGTTCTCCACCCTGGACCACAATGAGTCCCCATTTTGGTAACCTGCCCCTGTAATTCTTTCTAGAACTGGACTTAGGTACTGGGTCCTTACCCTGTACCTGGCCCATGTCCCAAGCTTCACCATGTGCTGGAGGGTTCCCGGATGCTTCCTGGACCCCCAGCTACGTGCCTTTAGCTCCACATCTGTCCTCCTTCCTGCTGTGGTTAACAGAGGCCTGATTACTGCTCCCCAAAGGCTGCCTTCGAGACAAAGCTCAGGGTGAAGGTTTTGCAGAGCACTGATGGAGGAGTGAAATGAGAAGAGAGGGGGAGAGTCAGTGTTCCTGGAGGCAGTCAAAGCTGGGTGACACGAAAAGACTCCCATCTGGGGAGTTTTTTACTTCCCTCTGCCCACCAACTTCCTCTTCTCCCCATACTTCTGGGGTAGGGACTTTGAGCTGGCTGGAGTGGGTGAGCATGGTGAAACATGACCCGAAAAGTCAAATCAAGACTTGACAGCCCGAAACACCACCATAACTCAATCTTACTGTGGATCCAGCTGTAGATATGTGGCTAGTTTAGGAGAATGCTTGAAAACCACATGCAACATACAAACCACATGGCAGCCAATAGTCGGCCCTCCAGGGTTTCCCATCTTCCCAGATGCGACCCTTCAAAAACCTCCACGGGAGTCTGCCATTTCCTGCCCTTCCTCAGGGATGATGGGCAGGAAAGAGGATGTGAGTGGAGCCTGCCCATAGACCAACACTGCCAGTCACTTCACAGCCCACTGAAACCCCCTCTGAAGATGTGAAGAGACAGCCCAGGCTCTGTGCAGTTTCTGGAACTCCAGGGATGAGTTCTGAGGCAGAGGCCACAGCCCATGTATCAGACCCGAATGCTAAAGGGGAGTGTCAGAAAGGTTTCTCCTATTGTCTAGGGGGTAGACAAATGATCAAAACATCCAGTTTTTAAAACTCCAGGGATATGAGGGGCACCTGGGTGGCCACTAAGTTAAGCATCCAACTTCAGCTCAGGTCTTGATCTCACAGTTCGAGCCCCGCATTGGGCTCTGTGTTGACAGCTAGCTCAGTGCCTGGAGTCTGCTTCGGATTCTGTGTCTCCCTCTCCGCCCCTCCCCTGCTCATGCTGTATCTCTCTCTCTCTCTCTCTCTCAAAAATAAGTAAAACATTAAAAAAAAAAACACCTGGGATATAAGGAGGCATTGATCTCCAATCCCTGGTCTTTAGGGGAAAAAAAAAAATCACTAGACTTTTTTTTTTTTTTTTAAGCTAACTCTCAAAAGGATGGGGTAGTAGAGATAGTGCAAAAGCTCTAGAAATTTCTTTGTTCTTTCTGTTCTGAGTATAGCCAGTCAACTGGTGAGTTTTGGTGGAGACACTGTGGCCTGGTAGGAAAAAGATGGATCTCGGAGGCAGGCTACTGGGAGGGACCCCAGCTGGGCACTTCTTAGCTGTGTGACCCTGGACAGTTCCTATAACCTTTTGAGCTTTAATTCCCTTATCTAGGAAATGGACATACAAATAGAATCTCCCAGATGTGAAAAATGAAATGAAAGAACGCGCGTCAATTCTTAGCTTACTGCATGGTGCACAGGGGACTCTGTTTCGTGAGTGGGAGAGGACAGAAGGTGGACAGGTCAAAGCAGGCATCACAGGCAGCTGCCACGATTGGGTCACACCCATTTCACAGGAAGTTCCTTGACATTCTGCCTTTGTTCTGCCCATCCAGGAATCTCTAACACCAAGTGTTATGCCCAGATTTTAATATCGCCCCCAAAAACCAGAGACCGCCAGGGAGGCCGAAGCACGCATGCAAAAGCAAAGGGCTTTATTACTACGGGCTTATAAGCACGGGCTCGCAGACCCCACCGACGCAGTGGATACACGTGGAGCGAGCCCCGAACACATGGTGGGGCAGGGCCTTTTATGAGTTTGGGAAGGGGGGGAGTTACAGGAAATTGTGACACAGGTACAGGGGTCCAATCAATATAGCATCACATCATTGACAGTAACTTTAACCAATTAGAGAGTGGACCCAGAACCCTCAGGTAGGGCGTGACTAGGACCCTCAGGTAGGGCGTGACTAGTCTTAACCTCCATCTTTAGGCCCGCCCTCAGAAATGTTAATGGTGTTAGCTAGCCTTCAAGGTCAGAGGGGAAACCTGATTCAGACCTGCATCCTTACACAAGCAACAGCCTTATGTAGAGCAGGCACTCAGGCAGTGTTTGCCAGCTGGTCAGGTTGGCAAGAGGGAAGGTGGGCAGGTGGAAAGGACAGAGAAGCAGTATGGAGGGAGCCGTGGGGCTGGAGGACAACACGGAGTGACAAAGCCTGAACGGTAGAAAGTGCCGGGTCTTTAGAGCCCCCCATAAAATTAATGGATTTGCAGTAGGTAGAAGGGTTTCCAAAGTGCTTTGGAAGCCAGATGGGAAGCTTATGGCATTGTTTACACTGCGAGCTTAAATGAAAACAATGAGTCGCATTCCTGCCTTCCCGGAAGGTTCTGGTTCAGCCATCCTCTGCCTTTCTCTGGCCAGCCTTGCTTTTCTGGAGCCCTCCCAGCCTCTCTGCAGGCGCCCCCCTGGCATGCTACTGGCCGTGTGAAGCTGTCCGGGCAGCAGGCTGGGGGGAAAGGGCTTTGAGGTAGAGCGGGGCCGTGAGGGCCAGATGATCCAGCCTTCCCAGCAGGCACATCCCCTGTCTCCTACCAGACGGGCAGGAAACCGGAAATCGAACCAAGTTCTGAGGCTCAGTGCCTGGGGGGCTTTGAATCTTCCTGAGAAGTTGTAGCTCTACATGGAGGCTATTAGAAAATGGAACTAATATATTAATTACTAATGTGGGGAGAAGAGAAAACCCCAGACCAAGAGATATGGCAGGGTCCTCCCACCCGCTTTGCAACCCACCCTCTGTTGGGCTCATTAACCTCTCTGGACCTTTGTTTTTCACCTGCAAGCTCCCCCAACTTCACAGGTGCTTAAAATGACCTTTCACCTCTCTGTGTTCCCAAGTGATACAGCCCAGATTTTGCCTGAGAGGTGTTTCACTCTATCTGGCATGAAATTTCTTTTTATACTTTAGCCCATGGTTTATACAACCTCTTAACACAGACCCTGAGCTCCTCGAAGGCAGGGATTGGTGGGAAACCGTTAATGATTATCCATTTTGAATCATTCAGTTAACAAGAACTGACCAAGCCTCCCCCAGGCACTGTGCTCAGCTCTAAAAATGAGGCAGTGAGCAACTCAGATAAAAATCCCTGCTCTCAGAGTTTTCTTTCTGGTGTGGAAGACAGATAATAATGACAGAACAGAACATCAACAAGAGAAAAAAAAACCATAAACAAGGAAAATCAGAGCCGGGCTCCTGTGTCCCACAACTCCGGGGGGCGCTGTTCCTGCAGAATACAATGTTAATGGTGCCCCCTGGATTGTGTAAGAGTAAGATGCTCTGGGGACACACTACCCCAGGGTCTGGCCCGACGCCTGATGTGTGGTGAGCATTCTATCACGATTTATGAAAGAGTAAGCAAATGAATAAATGATGGTCTTTCGCCAAGTACTTACGTCTCTTAAATTCAGACTCCATCCATTTTTCTCTCCTTTCTGCATATGCTTCCTGCAGGCCCTCCCTGAGGTTAGGCAGGGCCACGTGACTGATTCTGCTCCGTGCGCTGCCAGCAGAAGTGCTGGGATTCACTTCTGGGAGGCTGCTTGACCCCCTCCAGCTTTTTCTCCTCCTGCTGCAGAGACCAAGGTGGCTGTGGATTTACTGTCGTCTGAGCCCAGGAGGGATTCTGTGGAGCAGAGCAGATCTTTTTAGGAATCATTTACAGGATAAGCCTTTGTTATGTTAAGACACTGAGACTTTGGGGTTAAACTATTCTGGCTAATGCTCCCACCTTCCTGTAAGCGCTTTGAAGTTCAGGCTACTAGTCATTTACTGGGTCCAACATAAAGGTGATCAGAAGATGTTAAAAAAAAAAAAGGGGGGTGCTGATAGACCAAAAAGTAATGCATATTGATAAATAAATATTTTCAGGCTTTTGCTTCAGCTGGAATCCCTCAGCTCTTAGGGGAAGTACTGCTTGGGCCCTGGGCTTAGCCATCATGGCCGGATTGTTTTTTTCCAATGAGTGGGGTCCCTTCTACCAAGCAAGGTCCTCTGCGTGGGGTGGGGGGAGTAATGCTGCCCACTTCCACCTGGGAACAAATGCACCAGTTTCTCACCATGGGACGCAAACTATTTGGAGGAAGGATATGATTTAGGAAAATTCTAGGACCCTAGTGTTGGACCCATGGGGGCCTTTGCCTACTCAAACCCCACCCCCCGCCCTCGCCCCCAGTGTGGCTCACACAAAACAGAGAGAGCTTGCAGCTGTGTTCTGAGAACAGACAGAGATATGGACCAAAACACGCCCTGACCCCTCACAGCGACAGGAAGACCCTGCTTCAGATCCCTGTCCTTAGACCAGGGCTCAAACTCCTCGTGCATCTGCACCACCAGGAGGGCTGGTGCGAACACAGCCGGTCAGCCCTCACCTCCAGAGTTTCTGATGCAGCGTATCTGGGTTGGGGTCTGAGAATTTGCATGAGTCCAGGGTGAGGGCTGCTGCTGAGAGGGAAAGTCCTTGGATGGGAGCCAGAAAGAACCTGGGGCCGATCTGGGCGCCGAAGTGGCCGTGAAAAATATGTTTGAGAGCGGACCATTGGGTAGTGAAAAGAGCATTGGACTTAGAGTCCGAAACTTGCAGTCCTCCCCATCAGGCCTTGCAGCTGCCGGCCGCCGCCAATATGGGCCGTCTTGGGGTCCAACAAAGCAGCTCTCTAACGTCTCTCACGGGCAGACCTGCCGGGTCGTGAGCCCTGCCTGGCACCAGGCCTGAGACCAGGTGCGGGAAGCCGGCAGACAACGCCGCGCGCCCTGCCCTCTTCTTGCTGCCTTGTTATCCGTGCTCCCGGCAGGGCTGTGCTGTGCCAAGGGTTAGCGTGGGTGGCCGTGACTCACTCAGCCTCTTGGGGAAGCAGATGCTGCCGGCGCTGCCACGGAAACAGGCTAAATCAATCTCAGTCCCCACAGGGGGCAGAGAACAAGCTGCCTGCAGTGGGCCGCTCGGCTTCTGCGCTGGGTGCAGCCACCGGACCAGTGAGCACAGCCTGTGCGGTGCGGGCCGCGGGGCGCCCCGGGAGCCGGGCTGGGGACAGCAGCTGACGCTTGTGCAAGCGCTGGGGCGTGCGACAAGGGGCAGACGGGAGGCTGCGTGAGATGGGGGCGCAGCCTGGGATATCTGTGCTTCCCGTAGGGTGGAGAGCACCTCGCTCTTGATTCTCTTCCTGCACTTTCTGGAAAGGTCTAACTCCTAGGAAGCTGCTGCCTCACTGGATGACGTGGAGCTGCCCTCCCTCCCAGCTGGCCAGAAATAGACCCCGGAGAAGAAGGGGAAACCGAGGCCAGAGGTTGCAATGAACTAAACAAAGTCCCGCAGCTGTCAGAGGCAGAGTCAGGCCGGGCTCCTGACTTCCTGAACCCCGGATCCTCCTCGTTTCCACTGACCACTGCCTCCCTAGGAAACAATCTGATGGGCCGTGGGCGACTTGCTTTGCCTTGAATATCTGATCCTCCGGGCAGTGAGTAGTCCAATTAAGAATATGCTCAGCTTTTCCCAAGAACTCTAACCAGCTTACCTCACCTTCAACGGCTCCCAAGCCAGGCAAATGAGCTTCCACTGGCTCTGCCAACCAGTCAGTGGAAATCCGAAGTTTCCAGTTTGCCCGATGTCCTATCCTTACAGACTTAGGCACAGAGCCTGAGCAGAGCATCCTGGGTCTTCAGATCAGCTTCCCTCCACCCCCTACACCTGTGTGGGCATCTACACTCACCAGGCCCACCTGGTGATTCTCTGGCTCTCTCACCACGTGTCGCCGTTCTATTCCCAGCTGGGGCTCACTTGGGGGGGGGGAGGAGGTGGCATCGGCACATCTTTACGCCCCTCAGCCCCCCTACGGCCATTTCCCACTCCCCCAATACCCTGGCTGCAGAGGGGGTTGTGAGCAGCCTTCCCCTCCAGCCCATCATGGAATGAAGGCCGGCACCGGGCCCCCACCTCTTCTCTGCCCTCCCTCCATCTTTGATCCATCAATTACCTCCCTTCTCCTAATTGCTCAACTTCGGCCTTTCTGTGAGCTCCTCAGTCTGTAAACAGGTTTCTGTCACTCACATAAAAAACCCAAACAGCAACAAAACCCCAATGAAACCAAATCTGTGTTCCACTCTGGTTACTCTTCTTCCTTAATGGAAAAGCTGCTTCTCAAAGTAGCTGGGTTTTCTTTCTCCCCCCCCCCCCAAGGACTCCCAATGTCTTTCTGGGGTTCCCCACTCCCCTGCCGGTGTCCCCAGTGGGCATATCAATGCCTGGGCAGTCTCAGATGTCCCTAACCTCTCTGGACCTCAGGGCACCAGAGGGGCTGGGGCTCCTCCACCCCCCACCATTCCCCCCAGCCATGCAACTTTTCTTGAGCCTCAAAGAGCAATTACACTTGAGTTCAGGTTTCCTGACCCATCTTGTTCAGCTCCAGGCTCTGCCCTCCCTACCTACCCCTGCCCCCAAACTGCCACCAGTCTTTAGGACCAACTTAAAAAAAAAAAAAAGGATATCTGATATCCCCTTCATGTTCGGTTTTCCCTACCAAAACATTTTGTCTTCCCCAAGTCAAAGGAGACGGTCTCCCCTGCATGGGAGACGGGCAGGCAGACATGCAGGGTGTGGACGGTGGGGAGGAGAGCAGGGGGCTCCTGAAGGGGGCACTGGCAGCAGGAGCTCACCGCCAAAATTGGCCTTCTGCGTTTGGTCAATTCTTAGGGACCGGAGCAGAATCCTACCAAAGGGACCGCCACAGAGTGGAAGGGAGAGTCCCCGTCTCCGTGTTGGAGCTGAAGGGTAGGCTTTGAAAGGGGTGGGTGAAAATATTTCCTTTGATCATAGTCTAAGAACCACCAGGAAGGCCCGGCGGGTTCACCTTCCACCAGCTTTGCAGGGTCAGATTTCATGTTTGAGGGTAGAGCACACACACCACCACTGTGAGTGGTCCTCCCCACCACCACCCACCTCCCTGTGGGGCTCTGGGCACAGCCAGAGGGCAGCTCTGGGCTCTGCAGGGCTGGGAGGTGGCTCCCACTAAAGTCAGCCTGCTGAGACCCAAGGCAGAAAGGGCCTGTGACTTCCAGCAGTGCATTTTGCAGACACAGAAGCTCTCGACTTAAAAGGTGCCGCTGAAAATGGCAGGGCGTTTCTGTGACATCAAAGCCCAGGCTGTCAGTGTGCTTTCCCCTGGCTTTGGTACCCATCTCCCATCCCAAGACTTGGCCAGCCTTCTGGAAACGGCACAGAAAAATCGACATACTTACAGCCTCGCATAGATTCTTCCCAAAGCCCTTCCACATCCACCAACATGTAGACTGTCACATTTCCAAGGGGTCTTATGGCCCAAGGCTCAGTCCCTCTCATGCAGGACTACTGTCAGATGACCCCTCTGCTGCTTGACTAGTTCCTAGAGCAGAAGACTTTCTGGGTGAGAAGGAATCTGTAGAAAGGACTTTGGTAAGTGGAAATGTCTTCCTGATTTTGATCTGAAATCTGCCTCCTTGTAACTTCCACCCATCTTGATTCTGCTCCCTGGTCCTTGGAAGAAAATGTCTCATCAAGCATCTTACTGGTCTTACCGTGGCTGGAGGAGGTGAGGATGGAATTGTTTGCCTCTTATGGAGGGAGGATGCTTAGCAACACTAAGGGGTTGTGAAAAGTTACAGGTGGAGTTGGAGAGAGAACCCAAGTGTCTTCACTTCCCAGGCCAGTCCTCCTCCTTCCATTACTCCACATTTTTCCTTTCCTCCCATCTCCTGTCCTCTCCTTCTTCCAGAGAGTGAGAGCGTGCGAGCAAGGGAGACAGGCAGGGAGAGAAAGAATCTTAAGAAGGCACCACGCTCATCACAAAGCCCAACATGGGGCTCAGTGTCACAACCATGAGATCATGACCAGAGCTGAAACCAAGAGTTGGATGCTCAATTGACTGAGCCCCCCAGGTGCCCCTTTTACCCTGTGTTTCTTAATCCTTGCCAGTTACTGAGAACCCACTATGTGCATCTGGAATACCAGAGGCATAGGACACCTAGGACACCTTGTTCCTTTCCAGAGAGCCATTGATTTCAGCTCAGGAGACACACGCATGCATGCACGCGTGTGCGCTCGTCCACAGACACACACACACACACACACATCAAAACATGTGCTTAGCTAGCAGCCTCGGGGGCTCATCTTTGTCCAGGAAGGTCAGCCTGGAAAACCAGGTTTGTCGCTTACTTTCTGCTGCTCCCCCCAGCACAGGCCAACAGGCAGGAAAGAAAAAATGTGGAAAAGCTGATCTTAAACAGAGAAGAAAAGGGCCTGAACTTGAAAGGAAGAGGAAAGGCCTGGAGAAGAGTTTGGAAATGACAGCTGTCAGCGCTGGGCTTGGAAAGACTGCACAGAGAGCTCGTGGGTGTGAGGGTGGGAGGGCGCTCACCGGTGCCAACGCCGAGTCGTGTGGCAGCCGGAATGGAGGGGAGCGGGGCCCTCAGCGGTGCCAGAACTGCAAACCAGAACCCCAAGGCCTGGCCTCCACAAAGGCAGGTCCTAGCAACTTCCAAGCACTTGGGTAATTGGGCCGGGCTCTGCCCCCAGAGATGTGCCCTCATCCTTCTTAAAGGCACTGTGCTCCCATTCCAGGGTCTGGCTGCATAGCCAGCCGTCAGCATTAGCGCCCAGCACTGCAGGCTTCACCTTCTCTCCCTTGGATGGCGGCATTTACTCCACCAAATCATTTAGGCACAGAGACCCAGGCTCTACACGCTGCAACTAACTTAGGGGTGCAAGAGCTGACGTCTCCTGTTACGGACCAAACATGTCCCCCACCATCCAAAGGCGTATGTTAAAGCCCTAAGCCCTAATGTGGTGTTAAAGCCCCAGTACTGGAAGGTCTGGCCTTCGGGAAGTCATTAGGTTGAGATGAGGTCATGAGGGTAGAGACCCCATCATGGGATTAGCGTTCAAAGAAGCAGCCGGACCAGGGCTTTCTCTTGCTACCATGTAAGGACACAGCAAGCAGCCAGTTGTCCTTCATCAGGAGCCAAATTTGCCAGCACCTTGATCTTGGACTTCCCAGCCTCCAGAACTGAGAGAGGAATGGCTGTGATTTGTAAGCCACCTTGGCTATGGTATTTTGTTATAGCAGCCTGAGTTAAACATCCTCTCAGATCCTCAGTAGAATATGCAGAGATTTAGTAACTCAAACGGCACTACAGAGAAGGCAAGATTTGCCAAGCTTGGTTTCCTAGGATGGGGGGGGGGGAGGGAGGAGAACTGTCACCTGTGTGAAGGCCACCTTTGGCTCTAATCTCTGGCTGTCGTCAAGTTGTAGGGCTAGTGTTGGACCCCAGGGCTCCCGGTATGGATCTGATGAAAGACAATTCCAAAGGAAATAGTGGGCTGTGGAATTCCAGACAGGGGAGAGGTGAATGTTAGATCTAGGCCCGGGTCCTGTCTTTGCCACTGATAGATGTGTGGCCTTGGGAAATCACTGCACCTCCCTGAACCTCCGTTATTTCATCTCCCACATGAGGATAAAGGGCTGGTCTGCTCCACCTTCTTCAAGGCTGATTGTAATCTGACATGTATGGAGGCAGTTTGAAAACATGCAAATTGAAGGATGAATTCTTATTCCAAATGAAATGTTCTGGAAGGGCGTCAGGCAAGGTTACATGATGAAGAATTTCTTCTATTTTCCTGAAAATGTGCTTATTTAAATATTATCATGTGGAACCAGGCCAAGGAACACAGTGCCCCAGCACTGATGTGGGGTCTCGGTTTCTGCACGAGGACGAGGAAGCCTGTGAAGTATAGCTGGGGCTCTTTTGGGTCTGGCTGGCCATTGAACTTGCTGGAGTTGCAGCAAAGATTCCAGGACATCATGTAAATACCAGTGGAGTGACCACTCTATAAGGTGATCAGTATCAAGGTTGTGGAAGACAGAGGCCCTGCCTGGGAAGACCTTGGGGTGGCAATGGATGAGACACCCCTCCAAGGAGGTAAATGCAGTAAGAAACATTGTAGGGATGTGCCAACTGCTAGGTGAGTACGGAGCCCGAGATTAGTTAGCACTGGAGAAACCAAGGAAGGCTTCAGGGAGGAGGAACCAAGGATGAGCCAAGTGACCTGGACAGATGCCATTCATACTGACAGTTTCCTCTGGGCCAAGGCAGAAAGTTCTTATTTGAGATCATGGCAGGAGGCAGGGACACTAGGAGGCTGAGTCAGAGGCGGGAACAAACAGAGGCTTCAGGAACACAGACAAATCCCCAGCCCGGTGGGATGAGGGTAAGAGGCTGGACTCAGTGTCCCTGAGCCTAGAGTACAAACCAGGTAAGGGTAAAACCCACTTACAAATAGCTCCAGAGTATATCTAAGCCTTCAGGTGAGCCACGGATCCCTGGCCTATATATTTGGCTCAGTTTCACAGACCATGGGAGTTGGGGTGCCTGGCATGGGCCTAGCTGACTGATAGGACCAGGTGAAGTGCAGACAGTGGGGAGGAATTCAGGACGCGGAGATCATAGGTGATGGGCCGGAAGGTGGTGGGCTGAAATTCCAGCAATGGTCATGGTAAGACAGTAGGCCCTGGATGGAAAGGCAGGGTCCAGAAGTGCTGTCAGGTCTCATGTGGGTGTATTTGGAGAGGGTGAGGAGTCAACAGGAAAAGCAAGGATGGGAAGCCAGGTGAGGCCAGGGCTTAATGCACACCAAGAAATTTGGACTTTTTTCTGCAGGCCATGGCAGCCATTGGCTGGTTTTGAGAATATCTTGATACAGTTGATTACCAACAACAATGTAGGGAAACTCAAGGCAAAAATGACAATTTGGCAAGAGGTATTGGGGAGAATTACTAGTGCGGAGGTTGTCGAGAAGAAAGGAGGGCTGAGTGATTGGGTCTGTAATCAAACAGCGAATAGTGGTGGTACCGTGGATGGGACCGTGCCCAAGGCCATTCTCGTGTATCCTGCTTCTTAGGCCTTGGAGTGGCCCAGATTCCCACCTATCTGCAGGCATGGCTCTTTAGACCTTCGGTCAGTTCTGCAAAAATCTGGTTTCCTTCAAATAAATTCTCTTTGGCTAGAAAAACTAGGCTGCTTGCCATCAAGAAACCTGATAGATCAGCCGTAGGCATCCACGTCTACCCTTCTGTGTTTTGGCTCTTTTTCTTCCATCCTGACTTCTCCGTTGGGACATGGCCTTATCAGCCCAAGCCCAGAGAAGGAAAACCCAGAGTTGGGGTTCAAGGTGGGCCCACTGCCTAACAGTCACTGAGGCACGGGAGCAAAATCAGGTACAGGATGGCAGCCCCCACTCCTTCCTTTAACAAAGTGGATGAAGAAGCTTCTAAAGATTGGCAGGAAAAAAAACGGTACTTCTCAAAGCCGGGCCTCTTGCTAAGGTGCGGGCTGATTCCGTGGGGCTGGGGCTGGGCCTGGAATTCTGTATTTCTAACCTGCTCCTGGTTGAGGTCGATGCTGCTGGTGCCTGGCTACCTGCAGATTTCACTAGCAAAGCTCTCTTTAACAAGGAGATTTGGCAGGCCACAGAGGGGGCATTTAGGCAATTTGGAAATCTCTGGTAATCAAAGCAGCTGTTTGAGTAAAGTCACTGGGGTGAAGGCCAAGTTATTGTGAGCGGAGGGGGTGGGCGTTGGAGGGAGGGAGAGCAGATGACAGAGGTGTGGAGCGCCTGGCCTGGGACAGCACCTGCCCACCTCCGGCCGGTGGAGGGACGTGCCTGTCAGAGGAGTGCTCTGAAGTACAAGCAGTGCTCAGTCAGAGGACAGAAACATGCAAGCCTGTCCATCTCCCACTCAGGCTGCCTCTTGCTCTCCCAAGGTCAACCCTCCTGCGCCTAATGGTCTCAAGCATCGCAGCCCCTCTTCTGTTCATTCGGTGTTCCTGGCCTCTGAGGGGCTCCCCACACTTCTCCTCTCCTAGCCAGTGTTTCCTCTTCTTCTTCATCACCTCCAAGAACCCTTTCAGGTAAAATGGAGGATTTACCAGAGTCAGGTCATGCCAGTTTTCGCCTCAAAACCCTCCAAAGGCTCTCATGTTACTCATGTAAAAGCCCAAATCTTTATGATGGCTTCCACCTCATGTGACTTGCCTGCCCCATTCTCTCAGACCTATCTCTTTCCATTTTCGGCCTCACACAGGCCTTCTCGGTTTTCCTCAAACACACTGCACAGGCTTCACCTTAGGGCCCTTACATTTTTGTGCTTGGTTAATTTTCTCTTCTTCTTTGCATCTCTACTTAAGTCACTTTCTTCATGCAAAAACTCAGACACAAATGTTCATGGCAGCATTGTTCACGGCCGCCAACAGGTACCAACCCCAGCGTCCATCCACAGATGAATGGATAAACAAAATGTGGTATGTCCATTCGACAGAATGTTCTTTGGCCATAAAGAGGAATGAAGTGTTGATACACATTACAGTATGGATGAACCTCGAAAACATTATGTGACATGAAAGAAGCCAGACACAAAAGACCACATAGTGGGTGGTTCCATTTATAGGAAATGTTCAGAATGGACAAATCTATAGAGACAGAAACTAGATTGGCTGCCTAGGGCTGGAGGGAGGGAGGAAGGAATGGGAATGACGGCTAATGGGTCCAGGGGTGCTTTCTGGAATGATGAAATGTTGGAACATCGATGGAGGTTGTTTGGTGCACGAGTCTATATATTAGTTTTCAGTGCATCCATTTTAAGTGGGTGTATGCGACGTGGATTATATCTCAGTAAAACTGTCCCCCTCTCAGGGGCCCTGTCCTGACCGCTAGATTGCAAGCCCCTCCTTAATTAGCATCTTCAGTCTCGTGTGCCCTGCTCTATTTTTTCCCAAAGCTTAATACCTTCTAACAAACTATGCAATTTTCTTTTTTTAACTTAGTTTTGGATTCTTATCTACCTCCCACTGCAATGCAACCTTCATGAGGGAAGGGATTTTTTCCTCTCTCTTTCATTTACTGATGTATAGTGTCTAGAAGAGAGCTGGGACTCGGTAAATACCAACTCAGTGAATGAACGAAGAAGCATGAGCATTCTGGGAAGAGACCTAGGGCTGGGTATGTAGTAGGTGCTCAATTTGCGCTCGCTGCTGGATTAGAACACAGCAGTTTGGAGGGAGGTTTGGGGGATGCACTTTGCTTCATAGATTTTGCACACAGCGCCTCTCTTCTATTATTTTCCCGCAGGGGGCACAGCCAGCTGCAGCCACAAATTCGCACAAGCCTTGGGCCATCAGACAGCAGGTGGCAACCTCCACCCAGACACCTTCCTGGGTCTGAAATGTGCAGCGCTTTTAAAAAAAATTGTGGTAAAATATAACATAAAACTTACCATTTCAAGCATTTTACAGTGCAATGGCATTTGAAGTTCAGGGGCATTAAGTAGATTCACTTTGTTATGTAACTGTCACCGCCACCTGCCTCTAGAACATTTCCATCATCCCCAGCTAAGACTCTGCTCCCATTAAACACTGACTCCCCATTTCCCTTCTCCCCCAGCTGCAGGAAATCATCCTTCTACGTTCTATCTCTGGGGATCTATTAGAGGCTACTCTAGGTACCTCATACAAGTGGAATCACACAGCATTTGTCCTTTTGTATCGGGCTTATTTCCCTGAATGTAGAAGATAGCATCTATCAGAATCCCCTTCCTTTTTAAAGTCTGAGTAGTCCTCCATTGTCTGCGTAGCCCATGTTTTGTTTCTGCGCTCATCTGCGGATGGGCGCCTGGGTTGCTACCCCCTGTGGCTATTAGGAATGATGCTGCTGTGAAATGGGTGTACAGACATCTGTTTGAGTCCCTGCTTTCACCCCTTTTGGGGTGTGCACCCACAAGTGGAATTGCTGGACCACACGGTAATTCTACATGCAACTTCTGGATAAGACGCCTGCTGGCTCCCCGTGGCCCTGCTCGTTGAGGTTGGTGAGTTCAAGGGCTCCACTCCAGCCCTCCATCCCATAGCTACATCCCACAGCAGGCTCTGTGCCCAGTGCTCTGCTTTCATCCGAGAGGTAGGTATCTCCTCACTGCCTCCTCTGTGAGGTGAGACTGAGGGCCGGGAGGTCCACGCGCCGGGCCAAATGGCAAAGCAAATAGGGCAGTGGAGCTGGTACTGAGCTGACCTCTCTGCCTCTGAGCCCCGTCACACCAGCGGTGCCTGGCGGCCTCCTGCAGTTCGACTCTGGCCCACAGACATATGTAGTTGATCATCAGATCTTTCAAGAGTCACAGTGTATCAGCTTCTATGGGAAAGGCGTGCATGCCTCGCTGGGGATGTTGGACTTGGCTCTCTGTGCTTCGCTTTGGCCAGTGCAGGGTGAGGAAGCCACAGACACTCCTCATCTCAGGCATGAGGTCCCGCCATTGCTCCTTCTCCTTTGCCACAAGAGCGGCAGGTCCCAGGTGAGGGCTGCGTCTTCAGCCTGGATCCCAGGATGAAGAAGTCACTTGGACGGAGGCCCAGCCGATCAGAACATGACTACCGCAGGAACCCATGTTGCTGTGGGTCACCGAGAATTGGGGTTCCCTCCTTACCCAGCATAACCTGCTAAAGCTGTTTGATGGTTTTCACATGCAATTCCAAATACAGTAAAACCTTGATTTGCCAGCATAATTAATTCCTTCTGGAAACATACTTGAAATCCAAAGCACTTGTCTATCAAAGTGAATAATTATAAAGAAAATACAAAATATAAAGAAAAATAAACAAATTAACCCGCACTTACCTTTGAAAAACCTTCGTGGCTGGTGTAAGGGAGACAAGAGAGAGGAGGGTTCTTGTCTAGGACAGCTTCCAGTGTGCTCACAGAATCACTGCTCTCTACTGGCATAATGGAATCTCTTTTCGTTCAACTTTAAGAAGGAACCTATCCAATGACCTAGAATGAAGCAAAGCATTCCTAGGATGTGATGGAAGTGGGAAGGGGGACACATGGGTCCTCCTTCCCCAGGTCTGCTTTCCAGAACCTTCCTTTGAACATGTTAGGCCCAGGAGAAGGGAGGTGTTTGCAGAAGCGGTGTGAAGCTTCCCCAGGAGCCTCCTCTGGGATGTTCACCCTGGGCAGCTGCGGGGGCTGAAGGGGCAGGTGGGCAGGGGTTACAGGCCAGCTGAGGAGTAAAGACCCAGTTTAGATGCCCCCTTGGCAGTAAAGAAGACTCTGGCTGGAAAGTCAGGAGGAGACCCCAGGAGACTGGCTGCCCAGGGGGACCTGGGTTCTAGCCATGTGCCTGTGGGAAGTCACCCACCGTCTGGTCTTAAGTGGACTAGGTGATGTCTAAGGCCTTCTACACCCACAGTGTTGTGCCTTTGAAAAAAAATCATTGACCAAGTATACAGGAGATAAAATTTACCATTTTGATCAGTTTTAAGGGTGCAGTTCAGCAGCATTAAGTACATCCTCAGTGCTGTGCCAGCAGTGACTCCCTCCGTCGGCAGAACATTACCTTTCCCAACTGAAACTCTGGACCCATTCAACAATAACTTCTGGTTTTCTAAAAGCTTCGAGACAAGGAATACATGTCTAATGGTGGAATTTCTGGGAGTTATTTTTTGAGGGAGAGGGCCCAACGTCTCTGGCTGGTGCAAATCCTGGCCTTTGTGAAGAGGAAACAGTCTGAGTGTATCTGAGCTGCCGGCCTGCCTCCCTAAACATTGGGGCTGTGCTTTCCACATCCTCCGTCCCTCCCCCTGGCCCTTGGGACCCTGTGCCCGTTTGGTTCTGAACTACCCAGGGATAATCCCTTGAACTATCTTCAACTATCTGGTTTCTTTAAACCCAGTGTGGCTGCTGCTCAGGGCACGGGCCAGGGGGGATGTGGGTAGTCTAACTGCCGCCTGATGCTGGGGGACCCCCGCCCTGGCTCTTCCTCAACTCAGACACCAGAGACCTAGACTCCTCAGCACACTGAGCTGCTCCTGTCCTTAGGAGCAGCCCAGGACCCCTGACAGGGCTCTAAAAGAAGCCCGAGCCCGAAGGAATGAGACGACGGACATAAGATCATCTTGGAAAAGGAAACTTGTACTCTTAGGTCCAGCACCTGGATAAAGCGCCCGGTAGGTCCCTAGGGACTATTTCAGGGACTTGGAATTTGAGCTCGGCAAGAGACACTGGCAAAGGCTCAGCTGAGCTCTCCAAGGGCTCGAAGGCCATGTTAATCCATGATCGTCACTGGCTGGAGGGGTCTCAGAGGCGTCACACACTCACCTGGTGCAGCTCAGGGTCCCTACAGTGTTGCCCCGTCTCATCCGAGCATGTGGGCTCCCCAGGGGCCCCCAAGGAGGGGGCCGTGTCCCAGATGAGCCCACCCCCGCCCCGAGCAGGGCGCAAGGGCAGCTCTCCAGCCCAGTGCGCCCCTCTGAAGAGGGGGCTTGAAGCAGGCAAGGGCACAAGACCTGATGTTCCCACCCTGCACTCGATGCCAACTGTGGTGAGGATTATTGTTGTTTAAGGTTAAATATCTTTTTTTTTTTTTTATTTAATGACAGGATTCTTTCTTTTCTATTATGTGAGGCGTTAGCTCTCAACTTTCAAAACCTTGAAACGAGTGTTTGCCTTAACAAAGCAGTGCTGCTTGGGGATGAAGAAAGGCGCACTTCCTGAGCACCCGAGAAGCCGTGGGGGGCGTGGGGGAGCTGGTGTGGCGGGTCCAAGCCAAGCCGGTCCTCTGCCTGTCCCCTTGCCCCTATTGCTGTTTGCACCCCCCTCCCCGGCAAGCCGCTCCTGTCCCGCTGAGAGGATCCCAGGCCTCCTTCCCTCTTCAGTCCCCCTCGCCAGCCGAAACTCCTCTAATGCAGCTCTATTCAGGTTAATTCACCGTTGCAACCCGCCGCCCACCACGGACCCATGGCGTTCTAGCCTCACCCAGCTCCCACCCACCGTCCGCCCTGTGCAGGCCTCCTGCTCCTACATCTGTCCTGTTTCCTCTCCTTAGGCCTACCTCGGCCCCCTGGAGCTGCTTCCTGCGGCCTCCTCCAGGAAGCCCTTCAGAGCCCTGCAGCTGAAGAGCTGTTCTGATCCCTTCTGTTCCCTCAGACATTCATGGGCGCCTCCCTCATGGCACGTTGCAACTTCTGCTGCCAGGAGTCATCGCATCCACGGCTTCTCTACTACACTGTGTGTTCCCCACCCGCAGGACTTCCTTCGTCTTCGTGACCCCAACACCTGGCCCACAGGAGGCACTCGACAGCAGTAGTTAAAGCACTATGACTAATCCCACTTGTAATCACCAGCTAACGATTCTGGCCACCAGTTTCCAACATGCGCGCACACACATGCCCACGCATGCGAGGGCTTTCCCCCCCACCTCCAGGCAAGTCTCCCACACCAGCTGCTGTCCAACAGTTCAACGCAATTCTGACACTATCTACCCGGAGACAGTGTAGGATCCCACAGGGGAAGGGTTCGGTCCTACAGAACCGGCCACCCCTCCTTCCCAGGCCAGTGCAAGTGCAGCCCATGTTGCTGGGCAACCAGGTGTAAATTGTTAGTTCCCAGGACACCCTCCTTGGGTTTGATTAATTTGCTAGAGAGGTTCAAGGAACTCAGAGAAACATTTTAGTTATGGGATTACAGGTGTATAAACAGAGAACTCAGAAACAGCCAGATGGGAGAAATGATTAGAGCTTCTGTGTTCTCCCCAAATTCTCCACGTGGTCACCAACACGTTTTTGTTTTTGTTTTTTTAACATTTATTTCTGATGGGGTGCCTGGGTGACTCAGTCGGTTAAGCATCCGGCTTCGACTCACATCATGATCTTACAGTTCATGCGTTCGAGCCCCGCGTCAGGCTTTGTGCTGACAGCTAGCTCAGAGCCTGGAGCCCGTTTCAGATTCTGTGTCTTCCTCTCTCTCTGACCCTCCGCTGCTCTCACTGTCTCTCTCTGTCTCTCAAAAAACAAAACAAGACAAAACATTTATTTCTGAGAGAGAGAGAGATAGAGAGAGAGAGAGAGAGAGAGAGAGAGAGAGAGAGAGATATTGAGAAGGCACGTGCAGGAGGAGCCAAGATGGCGGAGAGGAAAGGAGCTCGGTAAACTCCGTCCACACCATTTATCGAACTGAGAAGGATATTACGCTCATCTGCGAGAGTGGAAGGGGAAAATACGGACTCCAGAAAGAATAAAACTTCAAAGATACCTGAGTGAGTGGGGGCGAACGGGGGAGATCTGAAAACGGGCCAACCTGGGACGG